>OY744472.1:3599652-3634518 GCA_963556145.1 Hygrocybe punicea | reverse complement strand
TACCATACTTGTGGGTATTGGATACTTACATCCCTTCAGGGCTTTGCCCTGGCCATTGAGGTGTTATACAGCATGTAATAGCGTTAAGAAAATCCAGCCACCTGTACCAATATGGCAATTTGGCCCCGTTTAGGAAATTGGCAAATTCCGGTTGAAATTCTCGCGTGTGTTCACGCCACGTCACTCTTCATCTTGACTTCAATGGGCAAATGTTGTAGAAGAACAGCACGCTAAGTTTTCATTTTATATTTCTTTTGTTTACTCTACTAACTAATTCCACATAGTTTTTAGGTCTTTTCCGGCAATGTCGCGTCAGACAACCGCGACAACTGTCACACCAACAGCAATGCCAGGATGGAAGCCAACGACGCGACACCCATAACAGAACGACATGGACGACAACCGTGAACGCGATGGGTCCAGGAACGGCAACAATGAGGACCGGAACGATGACAACGAGGACCGGAACGAGGACCAGAACAACGAGAACGGAAATGAGGACTGGAACAACGAGAACGGAGACGGCAAATGAACGACGACAGCATGGACAGCAACGACGACAGCGGGGACCGGAACGACGACCACAGGGACGGCAATGATGACAGCACGCACAGGAATGGCGACAGCATGGACAGCAATGACAACAATGAGGGCAGCAACAAAGACGGCGAGGCAGCGGCAGGGCCAGGGCCAGGGCCGGGGGCGGCAGCAGCAGCGGGACCGGGAATGGCTACAGCAGCTGCAACGGCAACAGCAGCGGGACCAGTGGGGATGGGAATGTCAACGGAAGCAGCAGCAGCAATGGGAATGGCAACGGCAGTAAGTCATCCGTGGTTTTTTGCTTGTTTTATGTACTACTAATGCCTTGCAGTTGTTACTGCCCTGAGACCAAGCCTGCAGCCGCAACGGCAACGGCAGCAGCAGCAACGGCAGCAACAGCGGCAGTGTGAACAGCAGCAGCAGCGATGGCAACAGCAGCAGCAGCAGCAGCAGCAGCAGCAGCGGGAACGGCAACAGCAGCACCAGCAGCAGCACCGGCACCAGCACCGCGAACAGCAGCAGCAGCAGCAACGGCAATGGCAGCAGCAGCAGTGATGGAAACGGCAGTGGCAGCAGCGGCGGGAATGGCAACAGCAGGACCAGCACCAGCACCAGCAGCAGTGGACACGACAACGGCAACGGCAATGGCAGCAGCAGTGGTGGTAATGAACCCGACCGTCGGGGTGGCTGAGCAATGAGACGAGGGCAGGGTGATTCCCTGCCCTCGTCATATCATTATGATTTTAATTTTGTACTTATTATACATAGTGAGACGAGGGCAGGATTCCTGCCCTCGGAATATAATTTTTATTACCATTGTTGTGTACATTCATGTGTCACATGATTAATGAGAATGAGAAGCGACATGTCACAAGTGTGATGTCACGTTTGGACGACCCAACGTGACATCACACTTGTGACATGTCATCAACAAACACGTTAAGTCACATGAACAAATAAGTACAAGCCCATCAAACGCGGTTGAAATTTTCTTATCTCGCAACCACCACTACTACCTTTGGTGACACTACAGGATCCTTGGTTGTTGTACCGGGCAACAACCAGAGATTCTGGAGTATCATTGTCTTAACTGGTATGTGATTTCCTCAGGCTTTGTTGCTCATATCCATCACTTCACCGACTACTTGATTATTGTGCTATGTTCTTTGTTATGTTTGCATCCAGATGAGTGATTAATTTGTATTACCTCATTACTGACAGTCCTTTTTTGAGGTTCTCTGTTCAGTGAATATTGTGGCATCTCTGCATGCCAACTGTTGGTGGCCGGTCCTCAGAAATGAGCGCTGGTCACTTTACAGGTCTTCAGGAATGAAAGGGCAGGTGAATCCCCCTGATTTCCTTGCTGGGCAACCTACCTGTAGCGGGCCTGGTG
Source organism: Hygrocybe punicea (assembly GCA_963556145.1). Taxonomy (NCBI): domain Eukaryota; kingdom Fungi; phylum Basidiomycota; class Agaricomycetes; order Agaricales; family Hygrophoraceae; genus Hygrocybe; species Hygrocybe punicea. The sequence continues at coordinate 3,632,585 of OY744472.1, read as the reverse complement.
GCATCATTGAAATTTGACCAGGTAAGTCTCATTACTATCTTTAAGCCTCTCATTAGTGACATTGAGACCAGGTAATATTCTTAGTTTGGTTTATTTGAGTATCTATGTCGAAATATTTTTGGTTATGTGTTTGCAAAATTTTTGGTAGTATTTTCTTTGCCAGTCAGTCTTGATCAAGAAGGAGAAGAGCTCCTCCTTTGAGATCAAGACTGAATGGCTTGGGTGTCTTGCTTTTTGTCCTTTCAGATGTGTTTGTGAATTAACAGTAGCAGTACTTGTTGGAGTGTTAAGCTGTGACTGTCTTAGAATGAATTTATTGAATTTTATCGGCCTCAACCCTAACCCTAAGTCAGATTGTCAGCCAACCACATCATGACAGACCAATATATCTTGGGCACCAGCCAATCCATGGTCTACAACTAGCCCAAGACCTGATAGGATCAGCTAACCCATGTCCCATTACCAGCCAATGTAGTCCTGCTGGAGGCCAACCCCATGGGCAGCTGATGTATCTATAACATTGGCCAACCCATTGCCCATGACCAGCCAACATACTCAGAGAAGAAGGCAACCCATGTTCCATGGCCAGCAGAAATAACCACAGCAGTCGGCCAGTCCATGTTCCATGGCCAGCTGAAATACCCGGACCAGTTGGCCAATCCATGTTCCATGGCCAGCCAAAATACCTGACTGGTCAGCCAATCCATGTTCCATGGCCAGCCAATATATCCCTCTGCTTCGGCCAACTCATGTCCGCCAGAACATGGACCCCTCGGCCAAGCCATCTGCCCTGGAGAAAGATATTGGTTGGCTGAGTTTGGCTGGCCCACTTGGAGTGGGAATTGTCCATCTCGGCTGAGCCATGTCTTGTGGCAAAGATATGCTGTAAGGTGTGGTTCTTGCATCAGTCCCATAGTCCATGTCTTGTCCATGTGGAATCCATGTGGAAGCTTTATCCTGAAAATCATTTATCAGTCCATCAAAAGTCCGGACAAAGTCCACCAATAGTCCACCATGAGTCCAGTCCTACATGCAGACTCCATGTGCAGTCCACCTGGAGTGGACTGGGGGTGGACAAATTTTGGTAGGACTAAAGGTGGACTGAAGGTGGACTGGAGGCGGACTGGAGGTGGACTGGAGGTGGACAATGTGGACTGAAGGTGGACTGAAGGTGGATTCCATGTGGATTCCTGGGGGAGTGATAAATACAGCCTTCTCGGACCAATTGTCAGCGCCACCTGAATATTCAATACATCTATCCTCAGCTATGGTTGAAAAGTTGTACAAACCAGCGGAAGATGCATTCTGTTTTCTGGCCGATTTTGACTTGGCTTTGCCCTTGCCCTTGCTCTGAGGATCCAGCTCCTCTGCAAATATATTATATTATTAGCACGATCACACATGTAATTGTAGATCACACCTTCATTGTCCTCCACCACATCGGCATCAACGAGGATGCTATGTCCTTTACACCATGCAATAACCTGACCGATGATTTCGAGCTTTGTGGCATCTGGCAGCCCACCAAACAACCAATTTGCAGAGGTTCCGCTGTGCCATGCTGGCACAGATTTGTTGTATTTTGCCCAATCTATGATGCCAGATGTCATAATCCATTTGGCTGTCAATGCATATATGTACTCACTGAGGTTCTCTGGCATGGTCTCAGTGCTCACAGTGCCATGTTGAATTAATGCCGATGGGGAATGTTTGCCGACATAAAACTCTTTTAGGAGCCAATCGTCAAAGATCTTGCTTCACCAGTCATGGGTAACCCCATTCACCCGTTTTGCCACCAGAACCTCTGCCCATATTTCATCCATGACAGTGTCTGTATATTTGAGGTAATCACACAGTGTATTGGTGCCTTCTTTATCGTTTTTTGATGTAGTCTGGCAAGTAGTGCAGTGCTTTGTTGTATGCCACTGATGCTGTCACATAGATATACATGTCCATCTGGTAAATCAATCAACGCAGTGGTTCCTCGTATCGTTCAGGCATTTTGCGCCATAACTCGCCTTGGGCAGTGGCATCGTGGGTGTGTCTTCAGTATTGGATTTGGAAAATGCAATGTAGCTCCTGCAGCTTTTTGGGCGGCACATCAGGCCAGTATTTGAAGGCTGCAGGATTGACAGCAGGTGTCGAGGTTTTGATGACAGGCAATGACATGGTAGATAAAATAGATCTTTTTGATGGATGTGTGAGGTGATGTGAGAGCAAAAGAAAAGGGCGGGTTTATTACTCAATGCTCCAGACTATGAAAACAGATGTCACAACCACGTGACCAGATCAAACGACACATGTTTGACCTCATGTTCAGCTTCATTGCATGCGACATAAACAACAGATCTATTTATTTATGTTTTTGATGTTGCTTGAGCTTAGAAGTTGTCCAACACTGGTACTGGTTTCACACAGAGAAACTCACATGTATAGCATATTAAATATTTTCAGTTGGTAAGGTGATAAATTGAGTTATGTTGTTCAACGAATATGGCTCCAGTGATGGAAAAACACAACAAGTGATGTAGACAGACTAGATATACTACACCAAACATATCGAACATGTTCGGTATGTTCAGTGGATGTCAATCAACCAGTAGGATCGGATATACTACACAGAACACATCAAACATGTTTGATGTGTTCGGTGGACATGTTCGGTGGATGTTGGTAAACCAATATGACTAGGTATACCACACCAAACACATTGAAGATGTTCGGTGTGTTTGGTGGACTTGTTTGGTGGGCGTTGTTGGGCTGATACAGCTAGATATACTACACCAAACAAGTCCACCAAACACACCAAACATCTTCAATGTGTTCGGTGTGGTATACCTAGTCATATTCATTTACCAACATCCACCGAACATGTCCACCAAACACATCAAACATGTTCAATGTGTTCGGTGGATATTGCTCCTTCAGGATATTTAAATGTTTACATTGCTGATCCAATGTGTTTGGCATGTGTTCGTTGTGTTGTCAGGTAACATAAATTCGATGCCCTTATAATTAGAAGGTTTGTGGAATCGTCACCACCCTCTATCAATCAGCCTGAAAATAATCAATCATCAAGGTATTGATGTCTTCATTATATCTGTGTCTGTTCATTCATACCACTGATCACAATTCCTGTCTAGGTCCACAACATGCCAACACCAAAGTATAAGAAGGAAATCGGTTATGAACTTTGTATGCACATCTGCCCTGGTCAAAGATGCGACTCTCCAAAAACGAAATGTCTTCTGTGGAAGAAAGCAGGCAACTTATGCCAAAGACATGTCGGATTAGTGCAACAACATCCTAAATGCATTTCATCTGGAATCTGTCCTCAATCGGTGATACGCACTCATACACGCTGACCACTGAATCGATGAATCGGACAGATCTATACTATCCTTCGAAAACAAGTCCAACATCTTGCAACTTCGCGATGGCTCGCGACAACTAGTACGACTTCTCGATCATATCGCGATCATCTCTGACGACATCGCGGAACAAGATAGAGAAACCCCCGAATCGGATCGAGCCCCGGACCCTTGCATAATAGTTCGCCTTTCATAACAGTAATACCCCGTTTCATCTTAGATACACTTTGATACTCAATCCTTTCTTTCGACCCCTATTAGACTAGGTTTCTTTCTTCACACGACTTTCTCACTTCATCTCCAATCTCCAACCATCCTCGTATAAAATAGCTGTTAGATTACACGTAGAAACAGTGAACTAGAGCGCATCGTTCCTGTCTCCTCACTCAGTTATACCTTTTGAACTCCAATATGACTTTACTTTCCTCACATTCAACCATCCCCGACTGTAGTTCTTTACGTCGATCTTCTTTAGTCGCCGTGACTTTAATTGCCAAAATTGCACTATCGATCGCGATCATCATGAGACTCATAGAAGTTATTCCACTTCACTTACTCGCAATCTAACCAGTCAAAGAGTGTTGTTGTTAGTGCACAGCACCTCGATTAGCGTATCATTGGTATGTCTTGGTCGTGACATGCATGAAAATCGGCAGGGTGTCTGCAATGCGATGGCAGCTGAACTTGATCTCCTCCCATCACAAATGTCATCATCCAACTCAGAGATGGAATCGCCATCTGACTGTGAGATGGAACCGCCAACCACATTAAGCAGCAATGAAGGCCGTATAACCGCATTAAGCAATACTGAAGGCGGTATTTTCAAAATTCTCTTTATCCTCAACCTGACCACATGTATCACAAGCAAAGCTGCAGCCATTATAATAATGATCTTGCCTTCATCACCACGACCATTTCCGAAATCGAATCAATACCATTTCACATCTTGATGGTTATGTCCATATCATCAAATCATATAAGAGTCGCTATTCAGCATGTATTCAAGAATGGGTAATGTATATTGTTTAATTTTGTGGATGGTTGACACTGAAAGGCATTTTACAACAAACAGGTTTATATCAGTATGTGACTACATCATGAGGATGGAAACTGGCACTTCAATTTCAAATACATGTTTTGGCCCGAGTTCCTTCACACAATACTTCACTATCAAGACAAAGGCGATATGTGGCAAAAGTTGGCATCAGCAGATTGTGTATTTGGTGGTGTGGATTTGGAAATGTCATACATGTAAGTTTGGCATCGCTTTAATTAATATTGCTCTGCTTTCACTGCATTATACTGATATCTTGATAGCGGTAACCAATATGGATTGACACTGGAAAATGTGTTGATTTTCATGACTGGTATGGACAAACTCTGTCAAATGGTACACATCTGGCCACCTCCGAAGCAGATGAACACGGCCCATTCAAAATGGATACAAAATCAAAATCTACTTCATGTTGCTTTAAATGTAATGCATATGATACGCCTCCAAGCAAAGTTGTTAAACGATGGCGACCAATTCCTACCAAATATTGTCTTGAAATGGATGCACAGTGACACTGGTCATCATGTCCTATTACCTGGTGACACCGAGCAAAATTGGGAATATATGTGTAATAACTGTGAAGTTCCAGGTTCGCATTGGTTTGGACAAATGTACATCGAACCACTGAGTAAGATGGGTGAATGACATGTGTTTCGAGTTGGTGGAAAGGTCATTTATATGGTGCACACACTGTACAACAAGGAAAGCAAGTCTTGGAAGTGGGATATCGTCTCAAGGTTCTATACCTTGGACGAATTAAGGTGAATGGCCTTCATTTCCATGTGTCATATCATATGCATGATCATCTTAACTTTCTCAGAATATTTCAAATGCAGGGAAACTTATTGAAGATGGTCACGTGCAATCCAGACAGGGTTGCTATTTCTATTCGAGAGCAAGGCAGAGGCGAGTTCTTCAATTTTGTCCAAAAGACCTACAAAGGGCTTTATGCGATAGAGTCCATCAATGAGTCTCTTCTGCCATATGGACATATTGCTCATTGTGGATTTCAAAATGGACACTGTCATATTTCGTGAACGAGGTGGAACGTTATCACACATGCAGCCTCTGGTCCAACATGAAGTCAGGTCTGAAATCAGTTCAAGTACCCATTGGCTCTTTGGCAGACACTTTTTTTATAAATGGTTGGTTGACATCAAAAGTCCATACTCATATTTGTAATATCATTTGTACACTCAATGAATCAGTTCACAAATATAAATGATGATATGTGGAGAAATCATTTCAGCACTCCCAAGACCATGACCCATTGCACATTGAGTGAATTGCTCTTCATCATGTCATCTACATGCTTGAATGTATTGATCGTATGTCCAACAACGACACAGGATCCTGCAGGGATATTGTGCGAGAAGATGGGTAGTTGCTGGAGTGATATGAGAGTGGATGTGAAGTCCGCTTTGACTTTGCATGAATCATAGATGGGCACTGACGATGCATACTTAAGATATCAATTTATATTAGACGATCGGATGCTTACCAATATCATAAAATGATAGAGTGGCCTTATGATAAGATGGAGTGGGTCAACAATTGAAAGGACTAAGTTGTAAATTTTTGGATGTCGATGCCTCTATGAAAATCGATTAAAAAGTACAACTAGAAAATGATTGATGCACATACTAGGAGATGTATCCATTCCACTTGCTGTGGTTGTTGAGAAGGACACATAGTCCTTATACAGTTGGGCCTGAAATTCGGACTCGCGAATCACCATTCCAATAGCACTGACATATCACTCCCATTCTCCTTGAAGTAGTGCACCCTATATAACCTTGACTGGCTTTGTATTGCCACCAATCTTGGGCTCATCAAGAAAGCAGGACTCCACTATGATGACCAATGTAAAGATCATCGGCATTCCACCCCGACTGCATGAAAAAAGTTGCAACCAAATGCACCAGTGGAGATATGGGCAGGGTTATCACGAGAGAGATTGGAGTACCTCCCCGATCTAGCAAAGGTGATGGCAAAAAATAATAACCTATATTATATCAAATGAATTGACCAAATTGACCTCAAGTGACTGTTGAAATAACGTACTTTCTGTTTATCTTATAGATGTCAGTGATGATATCACTGAACTGTGGGTTGCCATTCCCAATTGCACTGGACCAGGATACCATTGCTGCTGCCCTGAATGTTTATGAGTAAAGGACAAATGTATGACTGCGATTGCATACTTGATGTTGACGCAGTCTTGGTATGTGTCTGTGAGGATCCCTAGTGCCAATATCAGACTCATCAACGTTCAGAGATGGTAAGCTAGAATCAGGCAATCTACATCAGACAGAACAGTGTAATGACATGCAATGCACCTGGTAATCTGTGTCAGCACATAGGACAGATCTCCATCATCACCACTGGAGGCTTTATCATTGTCGGTATCATCAAGCATGATGGCCTTTGTGGACTTGGACTTCTTGGATGGAGTATTAGAAACACTGTCACTATTAATGAATGGGAATATTCATATCCACATGTAAAATACACATGAAAATGGCTTATCAGGATTCTTCATTAAGGCTACTTTGCGATGATGCCTAAACAGTCAAATGATTTGTTTGAATAAATGGATGTGTCTATGATAACTGAACAACTCACTTGGAACCGTGATCCTCTTCCTCTTCCTCCTTTTCCTCACCATCTTGTGATTGATTAGATGCAGCTTTCAATTTCTTGGAGGGAGAAGGTGTTTTACTACGAATAACCTGTCAATGATGAAACAAAACCTATGAAAAATATTTACACATTGTTGTCATTGTCTGTAACATTGGGAGATGACATTTGATGTTTCTTCCTACTGTAACACATTGGTATCATGTTAGATATGTTTGATATTGAAACACTAACATGGCTTTAATGTTGCGGAGCTTGACATGCCTAGGATATCAATATTTGTTAACTGATGTTGGATAACAATGATGTGTGATTATAGATACCTTGTGGGCATTGACAGTGCCATTACACTGCCTGTGCTTGGAATACTGATGGCATCATCATTCACATCAGACAAAGCCACACTGTCAATTGGTCAAAAATAGATAATGATTAAAACGATGACACATACATATCATCATCAGCCCAAGTCTTGATGACCTTCTTCTGCTTCTCGATTGTTGCAGAAGGCTGTCTTTAGTACATCCAATAGAGACTTCAGTAATACTGAGTAAAATAAGGAGACATACGTGGTGGCCTTTGGTTTGGCCTTCGAGTTTGTTTTCATGATGACAGTGGACTTCTTGGGCAGCATTGGAGAGCGGTAAATGTTGATGGAATAGTGGATGTCATCTCCACTCATGCTTTAAATCACTCAAAAACAATAAGATTTAAGATGAATTGGTGAATCCAAAATTTCAACAATAACATCAGAGGATCCACCATTGGCACATGCTCATATACCAAATGAGGCTTCTTGGAGCATGTACTCCATGCAAAGTGCAAAGGTATGCATGAAAAATCAATGACTGTCCACATGATATTTGCCACAAATTTATACTGGTAGGTTTCATGAATTATTGACAAACTCAATTAAAGTTAGGAATGGAGACTAAACAAAAAGGGGTATTCATGAAACAAAAATGCATAATGCCAAATTAAGAAACATGGGGTATACTAACAGATATTGGATAGGGGTTAATTCCAATGCTGTGCATACATATCCTGTGATGCAGAATTAATGCGGAAAAGCTGCAGTACATGCTTGACTATACCATATCAAAACCAGGCAGCTGACAACCAACATTATATGGTGCATTTGAAAGAAATGGAAAGGATCCATATTATGCAAGATGACGCAAACTTCAATATTCAAGAATGCAATACAAAAACAAAAACAAATCGGATCCTGAAAGCTAACATCACATGCACATCAAAAGCCAATATGGATATGATCAGTGTGAGGAAGATATAATCCATGAAATGGACAGAAATGTGCCATGCAATATACATCTCACCACTGCTTTGTACATGATGGACAACTATTACAACTTCAAGGGTGCATGTCAGCAATATCCACCATATATATACTGGCTAGTATTTGACACCAAATTGACAGCTGAACATCTGCAGGAAATCATATCTGCATGCTTATATAACTGTAACCGTTGCACAATTTGTATGGAACCCAAGTCCAGAACACTGGACAGCACTTAAAAGGATATTCTGCTACCTAAAGGGAACAATGGATTACAAACTAATGTATGGCGGAAAGAACCAATGGATTACGATGGAAACCATTCATTACATTGATGCTGATTGGGGATCCAACCCGCACTGGAAATCCATTAACGGATATGTGTTCACGATTGCAGGGGGAGCCATAGCTTGGAGCTCGAAGAAATTGCATTGTCAATGGCTGAAGCAGAATATGTCACCACTACTCATGCCACGAAGCAGTTGATCTGGCATAGAAATTTATTGAAGGAATTAGACCTATGGTCAGACGAAACATTGATTTTATGATCTGATAATCAGACCGCAATTGCTATATTGCACAACCCGGAATTCCACGTGCAGACAAAACATATATAGATATCAATCTACAGTCACATCTGGTATCCTCAAAGTCATGGATATTCCTTCCAAAGAAAATCTAGCAGACATATTTACGAAAGGGTTACCTCGCCCACTTCATGCAAAGTTCACAGCCGAACTTGGTCTATTGACCAGAGAGGAACCAGAAAGAGCGGAACATGTAACAGAATACATGGACAATGTTTACTGTGACCCAGAATGAGTCAAAGAGTATTCGACCAAGGGGGAGTGTTGGGAATAGTGGCCGAATAGTCATGGAAAGGATTAGTAATCCATATCACATGACACCAGAACTCAAACACACCTGTCTGATGAATAATGCTGAAGTGCAGTTATTCTACTCACCACAAGAAACTTCTAGTAGATTTAGCTAGTAGTATAAAAGCCCTCTCAGAGAGAGGTAAATATAATTCAATTCCACATAAATATCTTAGCAGTCAACAACCACTGCACTACCATATATTCCAATATGAATGTACTGTTCATTTGATTGGAGAGGATGAGGATATGCCATGCAGCAATGGCCCTCTAGTACAAGTCTTATGGGTGGGCCCCTGTCCCCCTTGCAGCTGCCGTGATTAAGAAAATTACATATAGCATGCATTAAACTAAAGAACAAGAATAGGAGGATGCACAGCAATAGGATGATGGTGAGCAGCTCCTGTACTAATGGAGTGCCATGTCAGTTTGCCTGGGAGTGCAGCAAGAACATGAGATACTGATGCTGCTCAATTTATTTCAATTTATTTATTTATTTACTATTGACGATGTGGCCTCAGCAGATGCAGGCATGGCGGTGGTATTTCTGAGAAGCATGTTGTACCAACAAGCAACGGACAGTATCGAGCTGTCATTCTGTCTTATCACACTCACAGTTTACCTCCATGCGGTAGAAAGATCACCTGGGTAACGAGGTTCATATCTGAGAGGTAAATTTACAAGATGGCATGGTGAGGGATGAGAGTAGGATGGTCTTCGGAATAACATCTTCATCAACTAGACAGACGACAAGTATGAACAATCGCCAATAGTCAGAAATGAATAAACTCACTCGCATCTTCCATAGCCCCCGCACTTTGCGCAGCAGTTCTGATATTCCGTTATCCTCCCACCAACATCACAGTGATCTCGCTTGAAAATGGTACTGGCGATAGAGAGGCCCATTTGTCCGCAGCATTGCATTGTTATCGCAAGGTCTTCGTTGTGCGAGGACGTGTAGCATTTGCACCACAACGCATTGGCCGATGCGGAGATCATCAAAAAGAAGATTACATTGAGAAGCTTCATTGTCCTGCAAAATTTGTCAAAAATGAGCTAAAAGGACGACCTGGTGAAGACGCTACTCAATGCCAGTGATAAGACGGGCCCGTAGGTGAAAGTCTTTGTGCGGTGGGCTGGAAAATAAGGACGTGGAATTGAAACTCAGAAGTCGTGGCGCCGCGTAAGTCCTATCGACTGGGACAACAGGTGCCGGTGTGGGCTGGATCCAGGATCCTTCGGTCAACCACGATCGCGTTCTGGCCTTTTAAGGTTTCCTTTATTGGACGAACGCCTTAAAGGTACGTTTGATCGCGCAAAGTCCTATCAACAGACAACCCGAAATCCATTGCACACTGGGTCGTTCATCATGTGGGCCTAACAGTCGCAGGTGAGCGCTGGAAAGATTCATTCGATGCCTCGACCTCACTTCAACCCATTTGAATGTAACGCCGGATCGATCCATGTTATGACACTTCATTTCCGAGTCAGAGACTTTCAGGGTGCAAATCAAGGGTGCAAATTCTTCAGATTGCCTGTAGGCAGGCTTCACGCCACCACCCCATCTCCTTGTGATATGGGCCGAGTTCGATCGGTGTGGCGTGTAAATATCCTCAGGCACTGTGTCAAGAGATTTGGAACACCCCAAGAGTTCAAGTGTATAGCAAAGATGGTGATAGCCATTTCTCTTGGGTACACTTTGGCCTACATCAAGCCAACACACTGCAAACATGAAGGGATTTGTAAATTTGACGTATGCTAAAAAGAATCCATAAGCATATTAATAATTTTGAAGATGGTTTGTTGATCAAGAAATGTGTTATGAGTCCCTATAAGGGAATTGGACTTTCAACTGACACTGGGGAAAGGTCACGTGCAAAACAGGAACAAACACATGCTCACTGCCCAATCCATTCAAAGCCCACCATCAAAGCCCCACCATCAAAGCCCACCGTCAATTAACACAGTACACAGTACTAGCCGCTCACTGTCCCCACTCACCAACACCATATTCAACAGTCACCACTCACCGTCCCTACTCACCACCAGTGACACCACGACCGCCCACCGCCCACCGCTCACCATCCCCACTCACCACCCAGTGCTGCACCACGACCACCCACCACCAAACGCCCACCGTTCACCGCCCACCGCTCACCAACACCATATTTTCCAACTCTGTGACGAGAACTGGTTGACCTTCACTGAGTGGAAATGGAAGTACAGTGAGCAAACTCCTGCACTATTGCTTCTTGAAGGTATATTTATCTTGTGCAGGTCTGAATCCTGGCGTTCAGCCAATACGGTGACAACGAACTCAAACCCACCCATCTTGCAACCAGCCCACTGCCCACTGCCCCCCATCCCCGCTCACCACCCAGCACCGACACCACGACTGCTCACCGTCCCCGCTCACCATTCACTGCAAAAGCCCATCGTCAAAGCCCGCCCTCAAAGCCCACCATGCAACATCAATGCCCATGCATCGTTCACTGCCACAGCCCACTGTGCACTGCCAAAGCCAACTGTGCAACACAAGTGCATTGCACGCACATAAAATTCACCACCAACGTAGGTATTGTACATGCTGTTCACTGCCAAACTAATGCGCACTACCCAAACCCATTGTGTGCCGTGCATCACCCAAGCCCACCAACCCGATGTTGGAGGTGATGAAGACAAAGATGTAAATGGCAATAGTAATACAGACAGGTTTTTGCTAGTCACTACCCCTCTCTATCTCATTCTGTGTGATTCTTTACGGTGTTCCTTCTTTTGTGCGGTGAGGCCTTCGCAATCGTGGTAAGTACTTGAATCTGTGGAATGCTAGCCACCGTTGGATAGTAGAGTTGTCAAAAGTTGAGACTGAATGCGTGGGCTCAAGTGAGGTTTGATGATGGTATGAATGTTCAGGTCAGTGGAAACAGAGAGCAGATTGTGAAGCTGCTCCGCCAAGTGATCTTCTGCAAGTACAACCTCTTGGTAGGCTACGGCCTCGGCATTAGAATCGGTGACAGTGATGTTCAATATTTCAAACGACAGGAGATCTACATCCAATATGTCACACTCGGGTGATTGGGATGATTGCAGATGGCATGGAAATGTGAATGGTAAGTCGTGGATAATGACACTTTCATCAAGTGCCATGTCGATGTTTTTGGGGGTTTGCTGAAAGCTGCTGTCAGCTGAACCTGATGAAAAACTGCTGCCTTCACCTGCTGGATTGATTGTCAATAGCATACCCATCCCTTCATGTTCAAAATCCTCAGCACCACTGCACACAAACATGTCTGACAGATCGCTGTCGCTTTCTAATTCATCTGCTCCATCGTCTTACAATTACTGGATGTTACAGATCGCTTCTGCAGCCGGCTCCGGCAACAATCAACTTAACAGGGGGGCAGTTTCCAGAGGGGAGAACAGTGGTTTCATTGTTAGATAACACTGCTACAAGAGGGGGGGTTCGTGGTCTAAAGTCATTGCGAGCCGTGGGGGTTACCCAAAACAAGGGGGTCTGCCCCAAGAACCAGACTAAACGTAAGGAAAAGAAAGAAGAAAAAGTCCGAACCAACAACAAGAACAGTAGATATAGTGAATGGACTTGAGGGGAGGTAAATGGGAATCCAACCATGAAGCTACAACATGTCCAACTACACCATGTTTTCACCATGAGGCGGACATGAGGCGTCCTCATGTCGATGTTCTCACGATCCAACTGGAGGCCCGGGTGTCATTGAGGAATAGAGGGGGTCTGGATGACTCGGATGATTTGTCATCGGATCATGTGATGTGCAGAATTGCCTATTCGGGGTCTACACTTGCTGTAACAGGCAAGTGCGCAGTCTGGCAAGTGCATTGCACGGTCGGGTCGAAGATGGGTATCGTCCAGTGTAGGATTGGTGATGAGAGTGTCTTGAGGTAGCAGGGACATAGTGACAAGGTTGGTATAAAGAAAAACAAAGGAATGTATGGAGGGAAAACCAACTAGGATGGTGGGATAGTCGAGGTCAGACATGTGAACAGCATAAGCTGTACCGGATGATGATGTCTGTGTCGATGACATATCGAGGAGCAATGTCTTGTCCTGTCTGTGGAACAATGCGGTCCACCTGATGTCGGTATTCATCCAAGAAAGGGTATTGTTGTGTAAACGAGTGTGGGAGATATCAAGGTTATAGATGGAAAAGGTTAAATGAATGTGGGTCCAGGTTTCGAGTCATGGCACGAGTGACAAGCTGTGGGAATAAGATGTCGGGTACTGCAATGAAGCGATGTCATGTGAACAATATGTGATAGGGGTTGGTTCACTGTTTGGGAAGTCGCATGGTCTGTGGTCGAAGTCCAAAAGAATGTGCTTCGGTGATGGTCGGATTAGAGAGAACAGTGAAATGTCTTGTGATTGGGGATTGTTCAGGGCATGCGTGCAGGTGAGGAATGTCGTTGGATAATCAGGGAGGATAATGGTAGGCACGGAATACGAAAGTGGAAACCATATATCCAGGTATGGCAATTGTCAATTACGTGGTGAGATATTGTCAAGGTGGAAGTCGGAAGTATCGATGGCAGAAGGGTTTCGGTACCGATGCCAAAGATACATCATAACAAGGTAAAAACCGATGAGGAAGGTGATGGTGATGCTGCCAATGATGATTACAGTAATTAGCTGTGTCGAGATTACAGCCATTGTAAATCGGTTTGTCGTGGGATGAAGTCAACAATATGTCAGGGCGAGGGACAAGACAATAGCAATGATGTCCGTCGGCAAGGAGACTATTCGGGTACAGCAAGGTAACGTGGGGATGTGTCCATGGTCAGTCTGGATTGTTCTAGAAGAAAAGAGAACAAGGACAAGAAGAAACAACGATGTCCGAAAGAAGACAAAAGGTAAAAGGAAACGAAAAAGGAAGGTGTGATAATGTGGAATCATCATGGTGGGTAACGGAGTTGGAATCGGAGTTGCGGAGTTGAAAAATGTAACACTGGATCATCAAATTTTCAACATCCTCATCAAGTTCGGTGACGATAGTCGAGGTGCTGGTGGGGATAATCGTGGTGGTGGAGATATTGGATTTATCTTGAGAAAGTGAAGGTGAATGAGTTGGACTCGGGGCTGCATAGCGCATAAGATTGTAATAGTCAGCCTTTCGCTGTCGCTCATCATATTCATTGAAAATGTCAGGGGTAACTTGTGTGACCATAATCATGACCCAAACATCGAGGTGCAGTAATCATCCTGAATGCTGATAAGAAGCAAAATACTTTTTTTTGATGCGGCCATTGAAGGACTCCAAGTGATTCGTTGTGCGTGGAACATTCTTCAAAGGCATGTTGAGGATGCAAGCAGCTTAAACCACACCAGCCTTTGACCAAGATATCCAAAAGCTTCAGACATTCAGATATGTCTTGAAATATGCAAGAAAGGCCAGACCGCCCTGAGACTTTTGCTTGTCCATGGTATTTCTTGCTGCCCCCAGTGAACGAAAATAGGCCAGTTCTTGGTTGTATGTGGTAATAGCCTCAGCATAATCAGTGATTTCCTTGAGCTGTCACATGAGAAACATGCCAAGACATGAGCGAACAGCTTGGTGAGCATCACCCTTCGGTATACAGCGAAGACATCAATTCATACCATTGCACCATGCCTGCCAGGAATGGAACATACAGAGCAGCAAGAAGATGTCGACCCAATTCTGTTGAAGTCCAAATCGTTCGCGGGTATTGTTGCCAGTGTTTCCAACTCGAATATCAAATTCTTCGCCCTTGGAGTTGGTTCCCATTGCGACTTTCCATCGTTTCAAGAGCTCTGAGAGTAGTGGGCCGTCATATGAGGTGTGGCCTGATTTTGCGTCCTTGTTGGCGTAAATATGATGGTTGCCACAGGTATACCAACATTCTGATCATCAATGACCATGAGAAAGAAGACAAGTACGCAGCTAGAGCAAACTACAAAGGTGCCATCCATGAGCATCTGTTGCCTGTGGCCAAATTTCCAAGCCATATCCTGCTGACGTGCAGTTGAGAGAATGATGACAAGTCGGTCCGAAATACCAGGTCGAAGCACTTGATAGCTAAGGCAAGCTTGAGTAAGAATGGAAAATGGAGGCTCAGGGTTCAGCTCGCGAAACAAACAATCAAGATTGTTGATTGCTTTGGACCTTTCGGGAATACCATCCTCACGGCAAAGTGTGCGATAAAGCGACGTTGACTCATATTCTGTTAGAATAAACCAGTATTGTGCATCACCAGGACTGTCTCCCCACCGCTGGGTTGCCCAGACACAACAGAGTAAACATACTTGGCTGATAGGTGTGAGATTCCGAAGCAAATCAAGTGCATATTGTCAAAGGTCAGGGTGCCGTGGGATGATTGGGTTTTTTGACATTTCAATTAGTTTTTGACATGGGTGAATGGTCCAGTGTTCCTGATATTTCGTCTATCACAAGCATTCTCTTGTCTAGGGAATGAAGGTAAGCATGGTCATGTCAAATACGTTGGCAGGGACTGAGGCTTGCAAATGGGTCTTGTTTGTCATAGATCAAGAAAATACATACAATAAAAGTGGATCATGAAACAAGCAACTAACTTGCGTTCCAACACAAGGGATAGATAAAAAGGAAGAAACCTATTTGCTTCGTAAATAGGGGATGTTATTGACTACACTGAGCACAAATTCATCACCCACTTCATCTCGAAAGGCATATTTGCAGATCTTCATCAGACAGTCGCATTGCTCTGTTGAGAGCCCACAATATTTAATTGCTGTGAGTATGAGTCCTGATGTCATCTCATGGGGAGCAGTTACGCCATCTTTGCGGATGGTGCTGCATCATAAATTACGAGTTCTTTTAATTTATTAAAAGACTTGTTCCTTATCAGACCTGGTTCAGTGAGGTTTCATAATTAATTAATTAAGTAATTAAGTAATGTTTGTGCATTGCCTAGAGAGAAATTTTTTTTGGGCAAGAGGTATGATTCTACTTCGGATATTGGAAAATCAGATACAGTTGGGGCCATGTGTGGACAAGCTTACATAAGCATCTAAATATGGGTTGCCTCAACAAAGACAAATTACCTCTAAAATATATTTAAAATATTTGTACCAGCCTCAATTCTTATCAGAATCAGCTGAAAATTGAGCTGCTGACTAATATAACCATTTTGGGCAAGGTGTGACAGTCACCTGTGACCAATCTAACCATATAAGGTAATTGTTGATATTATATAGCAAATTTTTTGCTGATCACAATAGTGACAGTCACATGTGACCAGTCTAACCATATAGGGTAATTTTACATCATATATGCTAAACTTTAAGCTGATCACAGAAGTCATAGTCACATGTGACCATTGTTACTATATATGGAAATATCAGCCATATAAGCAGAAATACGCTGATGTACTGAGATTTTTACTTAAAACACAAAATTCAATGTGATATTGCTGTATACACATATTATCTTATATGCTAATTATATATTTCAAGCAAAATCACTTATTGATATTAGTAACAAGTGTACAAATAAAAATCTAATAAAAAAAAGGAATTTATTCATGCCATGTGCAACATTAGCCCATTCACCAAGCACAGCTGTCTTCATGTTATCATCTGCTGTGTAACATTCAAGGTCATAAAGATGGGCAAATATAAGTTAATTGTTGTCATAATGTTTAGGAGGCAGTTGTGTTTGGCAGTTGACCTATTGCTCCCTAAACATTATTTCTTTTATGACTGAAAATATTGCATGATGAAGCAGCACAAAAGACATGACAGTAAGAGAGAATGCTGATGAAGACTCAAGACACTCTATGTAGTTTTATTTTTCCTACTTTTATGTTGCTGAGGTGAAAGGTGGGCTTATTAGAATAATTTGCAATATATAACATATGCTATATGTCTTATACCATATGTAACATGCATTATGCAATTTAATGTTATTGCTTACTTCATCATGAAATTAGGAAGAAGGAAAAAAGAACTCGTTCATGCCATGCGCAGCACTGGCCCACTAAACTTGTCAGACAGTTAAATGACAAAAACACTGGGGAGACATACCTAAATAGTGAGCACAAGACATCAGAATCCACATCAAGTTCCATTGCAAGGATGTCCTTGTGTTTTGTCAACAAACTTCTTGCAGTCCCTGCCTGAAAATTTTTGCCGAAGAAGAAACCAATCAAGCAGTGTTCGGAGTGGGATGGAAATGAGTAGCTTTGAAAATGCCCAGATGTTCTTCTCCATGGCTACCGTCCACTTCTGCAACTCATCAAGCCTTGTAGTTGCACGACATAGGCTCAAGTAGGTGAAGGTAACAGGTCCTTTCTTGAGGGCTGAAGAGAGGTGCTGGTACGGTGCCTGCGGAGACATCTGCACAAATTTCACCAGATTCAGCAAGATATTACCAACTCACTTGGGATGCCTGAAAATGAGATCACCCAACTGGCTTGGAGATAGCTGAATCAGGCTGAGATATATCCTGGCCCAACTGAGATGGTCCAGGCTGGTGTTCCCAGGATATATCCTGGCCCAACTGAGATGGTCCAGGCTGATGTTCTCAGGATATATCCTGCACCAATTGAGATGGTCTAGGCTGGTGCTATCAAGTTATATCCTGGCCCAGCTGGGATGGTCCAGGCTGATATTCCCAGGATATATCCTGGCCCAACTGAGATGGTCCAGGCTGATGTTCCCAGGATATATCCTGGCCCAACTGAGATGGTCCAGGCTGATGTTCTCAGGATATATCCTGCACCAATTGAGATGGTCTAGGCTGGTGCTATCAAGTTATATCCTGGCCCAGCTGGGATGGTCCAGGCTGATATTGTCAAGATATATCCTGGGCCAACTAAGATGGTCTAGGCTGGTGTTATCAGGATATATCCTGCACCAATTGACATGGTCTAGGCTGGTGCTATCAGGATATATCCTCGCCCAGCTGGGATGGTCCAGGCCAATATTGTCAGGATATATCCTGGGCCACAAACAACTGCAATACCACCATCTTTGTAGTCAATTGTGGGGTCATGTGCCAAGCCAGCACATTTCAGATCAAAGCAAGTTTCTCCATTGCTTTGACACACATATCAATTCACAATAATGATCCTATGACAAGATTTCCTTTATGTTTGAATTTTAATTTGAAATTAATGGTATCAAATGTGCATAATTGTTGTTTGTCGACCTTCTAAGCTTTGAGTACAAGTTGAAAGCAGAAGTCTTGCACTCCATCACATCAATGTAGAATTGATCAAGAACCAGAAATGTATATGCAGTAGTGGTTAGGGTTATGATGTTGCTGAAAAGAGTTGGATGTTCAAAGCTGTATGTCATGAGGAGCTGTAGTTGAGCATTGGCACCAATCAACATTCCATTGATAAATTCCAGAGGTCTCCACAAAAGCCATAGATGTTCTCCTAGTTGGAGAAACATTATCCACATCTTCTTCTGCCATTACATAGTCAGCTTCGTCAGTCTGCACATCCTTGACTTCCACATCCTCCTAGGATTGTGATGTTCAGTGTTGGGGGTACAGATTTCCATCATGCCCAAGATTTATCACGAGTCCCAACTCTCCCAGATCAGCAAGATCAAAAAATTGGCCAGTCCAACATTGGATTTTATGACAGGGATTGTCTTGGTATACCTGAAGACAACAATCTTTGAAGCAGTCATTTACCAAGCTAACAATCAAGACACTTCTGATACTTGATGCATGAGCTCTTTACTGGTGGAGCTTAACTCTATCAGTTTGGCCAAGTACATCTGTTCTTCCATTCTTGAAGATAATCATTCTGACTGTTATTTTGATTCAATAGACTTTAATTTGAACATGTAACAGAAATTGAATATACCTTTCCTTTTGAAGTTTGTAAAGCTTGAGGTTCTTCTGGCTCTTCTTCTGGTATATATATCTGTTCTGTAATCATTGGTTGTGTATTCTCTTGTAGAGAGGAGAATTTCAGTTTCTTTTTGGCTAATATTTTGACTTCACCTCTAGAAGTGGTCTTTTTGACATATACTGTCTCAACCATTGTTCCTTTGTGTCTTCTGAACTTGTTTTTTGGCATGGAAAAGAGTGATGATGATGATGCAAGTTAGTTAAGATTCAAACACACAAACAGGAATTGTCAGTGATGCTCCATGGTCCACTTGGTAGTGTGGCAGTCCAGTGTCTGGATCAGATTGAGTGTGAAGAAACACAATAATCCATTTGAAATCATGCCTTTATTCATATCAGCAGGAAAGCTGACAGGATTGATTTTTAAAACTTACTTGAGCAAGGCCAATAATACTTTCTGAACTTTTCTCTCTTGAGCTCCAATAGAAGCAGAGCTGGATGGATCAAAAGAGAAGTCAATGTCAAAATATTTCAGAAGCTGGTCCTTCTGCTCTGGAAAATAAGCATGAAGATAATGGTATACCATAAATGCTGGATCTCCCCCTTCTGGAATATCAGCCAAGCGGAAATTGAGAATAGCAATTGATAAAGTATGAACAGAACACCATGCCCCCTGAATGACAAGATTCCCCAGCTCTGCTTGAGTTCCATTCCAAATCTCTTCCCCCATAACAATCCCCTCAAAAGAAGCCAGTTGAAGGATACATGCTTTACATTTTTTACTTACTGTGTATGGTGTTGGTATTTTGTTCTTCATTTGCTGGTCATATTTTACATGGCATTTAGGGCAAATAAAAAAGGTATCCTTCTTCAAAATAAATCCAGAGCTTACAGAAAGTGTGATACAATTGTCCCTGCCAAGGACCCTTGGGCAATAGGCACAGCAAAATACTTCACCATTGCCACAAGAGCAACACCACTGGAAAAGGCAATTAGTACAGGAATTACTGCCTATAATATTTGATGGCTCCTTATCCCCCCTAGGTTACAGTGGGAAGGGCTGCACTGGCAGACTGGCTATTTGGGGAACAGCTTGGTCATCATCTGATTCGTTGAAAGGGAACTCAAGTCTTATTATTGCTGAGGTCCTTTGTGAGTTGAAATTGAGGCAGTGCAATGGCTTTCTTGCTTGCAGTAGTAGCTGTGGTGATAGGCATTGTAGTAGACAGAGTCAAAAAGTGAGTGAGAGAAGTGAATTTGGAGTTGCAGAACAATGACAGGTTTGCAATGAGGTTGCCTCCAATGGACCACCCAAATTTCAACAACTCCACTCATTCATTCTCATTTACCTCCACCTTCCTAGTTGTAAGTTTTAATATGCTGTTTTCAAAAGTCACAACCTTTTGAAAAATAAATCTTTTAAAGAGGAGAAAGCCAATCAAACATAAGAACTCATGAAATAATGCACCAATTGACATGGTTTTGGAGAGAAAGTTTTTCTACTCCCTGAAAGCTATCTTGCTGTTTATTTACATTTTTAAAATCTTTGATGTGTAGAGAGTCACAGGTGAATTGTCATTTTCAGTGACTCCAACTTCTACAACGAATATCTCCCCAACCAATGCTTGGATTGACATGGTTGTGGAGAGAAACTTGTTTTATTTTGCAAGGGCTACAAGGTCCCATACTGTGTTTTTCTGTATTTTGAAAATTTGAAGGAGCAGTACACAAAAATGCCCTCTGCATAAATAACATTACAGTGATCTGCTAAAGTCCAAAATACAGAAAGACATGGTATGGGCCCTTGTAGCCCTTGCAAAATAAAACAAGTTTCTCTCCACAACCATGTCAATCCAAGCATTGGTTGGGGAGATATTCGTTGTACAAGTTGGAGTCACTGAAAATGACAATTCACCTGTGACTCTCTATACATCAAAGATTTTAAAAATGTAAATAGACAGCAAGATAGCTTTCAGGGAGTAGAAAAACTTTCTCTCCAAAACCATGTCAATTGGTGCATTATTTCATGAGTTCTTATGTTTGATTAGCTTTCTCCTCTTTACTGTAAAAGATTTATTTTTCGAAAGACTTTTGAAAATGGCAATAATATTTTATTACATCCTTTTTTGTTCTTTACAGTAACGTTTAACGTGAGCAAAACAGGCCTGAGTTTGGAAATGAATCCGACTTACAGTAATACTTGCACAAAGGTACCAGTTGGGTTTTTTCCGAGTCTATGTTACTGACTACTCTCACCTAGGTTCTCGCGCGACAATGTCACCAACGGCCTCACCCACACCCAAAACCACAACGACCCAACCAATGCCCCAAAGCACACCAACACCCAGCAACAACAACCACAGCCCCACCACGCCCAACAGGGCCGTCAACAACAACGACCACCCCACCAACGCCCAACACCACATCCAACAGGGCCACCAACGCCCGATGGTGACGAGGATGGCCCCACCAACACGCAACAGGGCCACCAACGCCCGACGACGACGATGACGACCCTCCAAGCCCAAACCACACCAACAGGGCCCCAACGACGACAGCCATTTCACCAACGCCCAACACCGTATCCAACAGGGCCGCCAATGCAACAATGGCCCCAGCAACGCCCAACAGGGCCGCCAACGCTCAACAACGACGAAGACGGCCCCACTATGCCCAATGGAGCCCCCAACAACGATGACAACGGCCCCACCACACCCAACAGGGCCGCAAACAACGACGGCAGCCCCACTAACGCCCAACCCCACACCAACAGGGCCGCCAACGACAACGGCCACCCCACAACGCCCAACGTCGCATCCAACAGGGCCGCCAACGCCCAACGATGACGACAACGGCCCCACCACGCCCAACAGGGCCGCCAATGATGACGGCCACCCCACTAATGCCCAACCCCACACCAACAGGGCCGCCAACAACGAACAACAACGACGATGGCCCCACCATGCCCAACAGGGCTGCCAACAATGATGGCCACCCCATCAACGCCCAACGCCACATCCAACAGGGCCGCCAACACCAAACGGTGACGACGATGGCCCCAGCAACGCCCAACAGGGCCGCCAACGCCCAACGACAATGACGACGGCCCCAGCAACGCCCACCAGGGCCGCCAATGCCCAACGACGACGACGACAGCCCCAGCAACGCCCAACAGGGCTGCCAACGCCCAATGACGACGACGACGGCCCCACCAACACAATGACCCCCTGCAGGGCCACTAACACCTCGCGAAACACGCCGCTACATCAATTGATGTGTGTGCCGGCTTCGCGAGGTATGTAGGCTGTCTGAGTGAAGGCCCGCTGACATCCAACCGTGACCGCAATGACGACGGCCCCAACATCCAATGGAGATGGCTGACTTCTCGTGGAGTATGCCGTCGTGGGTCCATGCAGTGCTGAAAATCATGGGGCTATATATATATAATATCTAATACATGCTTCAAGAAAAAAACTACAACTACATTACTATAGAACCCTTGAAGTCACCCACCCTGGACCCATGCCCAAGGAATAGTGGAGAGGCCATCCCCCCCACTGGTGACATGTCAAGAAATGAATGCCTGCAACTATCCACAAGCTGCACCCTCACCAGGACTTCGGTGCCCTGACATCTAGCAGAGAAATTCAGCTCTCTCTGCCAGGGTGAGTGAAGTGGAAGTGGAAGAGCACTGAAGGCAAAACACGAAGGTTTCGGGGTTTTTAAATAAAATTGAACCATCACATGATCGTAAACATGTGATTTTTGACGTGGGAATTAGTCACATCACTCAGGAATTGCCGGGTCACGGGTTTGGTCTGACTAGCAATCTTGCAGAATATTTGTTCCAGCTTTCTGAAGTTCACTTTAGCCTCTCTGGTCTCTCTGAGCTCTCTTACCTCACTCTCACTCTCTAATCTACTACATACCACACAAACAATAGCTTGGGAAATTCAGCAATACTCAAAGCTCACTCAAAGCTCACTATAACAAATATGTCACTACCACAAACAATGAAAAAGAAAAACTTTGAACATCAAAGAGTTGCACCAGCTTCAAAAGAAGAGGAAGAGAGCCAACAAAACCACTTTCAGCTGATGACAATGACATTCTTGACAAGGTTTGTGCCATTTGGATAATGCTTCTTTTCATGCTGATGTATTAATCTTCAGTAGAAAATTGCCAATTGGTTTAAGAATGGGCAACAATCCCAATAAAATAAGAAGAAAGTAGGAGATTTCCAGGAGTCAGAAAGTCATGTTGAGAAGGATAATGGTGATTTAATGGCTAAATTCTCAAGGCATTTTTCTAAATGGAAGGATAGTGACTTTTATGATGAGTGGCGTGAATTTACACTTGGGATGGGTTCTGAAAATACTGTCAGAATAATAATCTTGTTTGCAGCCTTTTATAGTGAAACTGCCACTGCACACTAGAGGGATATTGAAGAAGATCCTCACAAGTTTTTGAGGCAAGATCTATTCCTCAGAACATGGACATCCTTATCAAGAAGCCACCACACTTTACAAACCGATGTGCTAATGGGCTTTATCATTACTGGTTCACATTGCAAGAGGAAGGAAAACAACCATCACAGGTCAGATAGGAGTTGCATGCTTTAGATAAGCAGAGGTGAACTGCCATCAAGAAGAAGACAAGCAAGCCATACTTGGAGGTAGAAGATGCTGAAGAGGACATTGAGGTATGAATATATATATATATGAATAAAAGAAAAAAAAGTATTGAATTGACAGCATAAATTGAACACTGATGTTACCAACATTGTTATAATTAGGAGGAGAATTAGGAGGGTATACATATCCTGAAAACATCAGCCTAGACCATTTCAGCTGGCCCAAGATATATCCTAGAAGCACCAGCCTAGACCAGTCCCAGTTGGCTGGGGAAAATATTAGCCTGGACCATGTGAGTTGGGCCAGGATATATCCTGGGAACACCAGCCTGGACCATGTGAGTTGGGCCAGGATATATCCTGGGAACATCAGCCTGGACCATGTGAGTTGGGCCAGGATATATCCTGGGAACATCAGCCTGGACCATGTGAGTTGGGCCAGGATATATCCTGGGAACATCAGCCTGGACCGTGTCAGTTGGGCCATGAGATATCCTGAGAACATCAGCCTGGACCATGTGAGTTGGGCCAGGATATATCCTGGGAACATCAGCCTGGACCATCTCAGTTGGGCCAGGATATATCCCAGGAACACCAGCCTGGACCGTGTCAGTTGGGCCATGAGATATCCTGAGAACATCAGCCTGGACCATGTGAGTTGGGCCAGGATATATCCTGGGAACATCAGCCTGGACCATCTCAGTTGGGCCAGGATATATCCCAGGAACACCAGCCTGGACCGTGTCAGTTGGGCCATGAGATATCCTGAGAACATCAGCCTGGACCATGTGAGTTGGGCCAGGATATATCCTGGGAACACCAGCCTGGACCATGTGAGTTGGGCCAGGATATATCCTGGGAACATCAGCCTGGACCATGTGAGTTGGGCCAGGATATATCTCAGCCTGATTCAGCTATCCCCAAGCCAGTTGGGCAATCTCATTTTCAGGCATCCCAACTCAGTTGGTAATATCTTGCTGAATGCCCTGCAAATTTGGAATCGTCTGGTAAACAACAGGCTCCTGCCAATCCACTTCTGAGAGGTGAGGGGCCCCATCCAATACCGTAAGGCGAATATATTTAAGAGGCAACACCAAAACACGTGCTTTAATTAAAACTCCGTACTCTTATTTCCCCTTCACCTCTCTACAGCGGCTTGAAGAAAATGTTAGTAAACAAAGCCAGCCACAATTTTGCTAAGTCCGATTATGGAGTACTTGTGCAAAATACAATTCATACTGTCTAACACAATCCATCCCTTCAGTTAATGAGCTCTGTGAAGCAATTATAGAAGCTCTGGATCAGAACCCACAGTGATTTGTAGGCCAATTTGCTTTCAGAGATGGCACAGTCCTAATCAGTAATTAAATAATTGATAAAGAAAAGAAATATACATTATTGCATGTGCATCTTGTTTTACTGCTGCTGCACTGTTATTTTATCATCCTGGATTCCTGTACGTGTACCCTAGTGATTGAGGTGAGGTTTATGGAAGCAGGACATGTCTAAACTGACATAGTCACCAGCATAATTTGCACACTTCCATGTATTACTTAACTAGGACTCTGAAAAATACAGCAGCAGTGACCTCAACCACTAGGGTACATGTACAGGAGTCCAGGATGATAAAATAACAGTGCAGCAGCAGTAAAACAAGATGCACATGCAATAATGTATATTTCTTTTCTTTATCAATTATTTAATTACTGATTAGGACTGTGCCATCTCTGAAAGCAAATTGGCCTACAAATCACTGTGGGTTCTGATCCAGAGCTTCTATAATTGCTTCACAGAGCTCATTAACTGAAGGGATGGATTGTGTTAGACAGTATGAATTGTATTTTGCACAAGTACTCCATAATCGGACTTAGCAAAATTGTGGCTGGCTTTGTTTACTAACATTTTCTTCAAGCCATATTGGAGAGGGTCAAGAGGAATAAGAGTTCTGAGTTTGAAAAAGGCCCTTTCAGAGATCCAATATTTCGGAAGTTCCCTATAGGTAGTATAACCTGTATTAGCTTCTGGCCTCTCACCCTCAGAAATTCGGCTTGGCAGGAGCCTGGGTAAACAAGTGAAACTTGAAGTGACTTCATGAAGGGGGGCAGTCCATAAGAGGCAAGAGGTTGGCTTCTGGTATTATGTAAGGGGGTATAGTCAAATGAGCAGACCTAATATTGACGGTCAAAGGATACATTGAATGGAAAATTATAATAATTCAAAGTTTAAATATTGCAAAGAGGCTGACATGTTAGTTGAGACTGGTTGGGGACTTCTGGTTGTACTGTACAAGTACCTACTGCACCAGTGAGGCGCAAATGGCACAAGTGTCACAACTTGTTCCCGCATAGACTGTCCACGGGTCAGTCCAGGCCGGCCCTCACCTGATTTTGCTGGCCCCGGCCCTGGGTCATAAGGGCCAGGTCAGGGCCAGGCTGGGTCAGGGTCGGCCCTGGTCAGCCCTGGCCCTCTATCTCAAAGATTTGTACATACATGCTCTCCATTCACAATATTCTAATCCACATAACTGTTACAGATTGCTTCTGCAGCGGGCTCCGGCAACAATCAACTTAACTGGGAGGCGGTTTCCAGAAGAGAGAAGAGCAGTTTTCATTGTTGCTTACAGCTAAGACAACACTGCTAACAGGGGGGGGTCAAGGTCTAGTGTCATTGCGAGCCGTGGGGGTTACCCAAAACAAGATGAGTCTGTCCCAAGAACCAGACTAAACGTAAAGAAAGGAAAAGAAGAAAAAGTCTGAACCAACAACAAGAACAGTATATATAGTGACTGGTCTTGAGGGGAGGTAAATAGAAATACAACCATGAAGCCATAACATGTCCAACTCTACCATGTGTTCACCATGAGGCGTACATGAGGTGTCCTCATGTCGATGTTCTCGCGATCCAACTAGAGGCCCAGGTGTCGTTGAGGATAGAAGGGGTCCAGATGACTCGGATGATTTGTCATCGGATCATGTGACATGCAGAATTGCCAATTCGGGGTCTACACTTGCTGTAATGGGCAAGTGCGCAGTTTGGCAAGTGCATTGCACGGTCGGGTCGAAGATGGGTATCGTCCAGTGTGGGGTTGGTGATGAGAGTGTCTTGAGGTAGCGTGGATATAGTGGCAAGGTTGGTATGAAAGAAAATGAAGGAATGTATAGAGGAAAAAACCAACTAGGACAGTGGGCTAGTCGAGGTCAGACATGTGAACAGCATAAGCTGTACCGGATGACGATGTCTGTGTCAATGACATATTGAGGGGTGGTGTCTTGTCCTGTGTGTGGAACAATGCGGTCCACCTGATGTCGGTATTCGTCCAAGAAAGGGTATCATTGTAAACAAGTGTGGGAGGTATCAAGATTATAGATGGAAAAGGATAGATGAATGTGGGTCCAGGTTTCGAGTCATGGCATGAGTGACAAGCTGTGGGAACAAGTCGTCGGGTACTGCATTGAAGCGGTGTCGTGTGAACAATATACGATAGGGGTTGGTTCACTGTTTGGGTAGTCGTATGGTCTGTGGTCGAAGTCCAAAAGAGTATGCTCCGGCGATGGTCGGATTAGAGAGAACAGTGAAATGTCTCATGATCGGGGTAGTGATGGATAGGTTTGGTTCTGAACCAAGGTTCGGACAAGAACTGAACTGAACCGAACCTGAAATAGGGTTCAGGTTCAAGCTGAAGCCTGAACCGAACCTGAGGTTCAGTTCAAGGTTCAGGGGGGAAAATCTGTGAACCTGGTTCAAACCAGTTTGAACCTGAACCTAAACTTCAACAAATGTGATATAATTTTGCCTAATTTTTGGAAGAAACATGATCACTTTTGTCTTGTTGTAGCTAACAACTTCCTGTTAAATCCTGCCACTCTCCTTCAGGGGGTTTGAGCTCTGGATTTGTCAGGATAAGTTGGTATAAGTTGTATAATATCTGAGGATCATGCCAAGGTAAGCCTCAAGTACATATGATGTATTATATTATCATTATTTTTAAGTACCACAGTTGCAACATTGAAGCTGATAAGCTTAATTTCTTTAACATGTTAGCTTTAAGTGATACAAATGTACAGTAATACATACAATTTGCTCTAAAGGAACCTTTGTTCATGCTATATAACCACAAGGCATAAAATAAAGGCATTTGTACTAAATAAAAATGTAATCTAGCCCTATGATACACTTACAGGTTTGGTTCAGGGTTCAGATCAGGGTGAACCCAAACTGAACCTGTTTGAACCTGAACCCAAGGTTCAGTTCAAGGTTCAGCATATTGACTGAACTGAACCTTAGGTTCAGTTCAAGGTTTGGATTTTTTTGACCTGAACTGGACTGAACTGAACCTGTCCATCACTAGATCGGGGATTGTTCAGAGTTCGCATGCAGGTGAGGAATGTCGTCGGATCATCAGGGAGGATAATGGTGGGCACAGGGTATGAATATGGAAACCAAATATCCGGGAATGGCAATTGTCAATTACGTGGTGAGATATTGTCGAGGTGGAAGTCAGAAGTATCAATGGCGGAAGGGTTTTTGGTGCCGATGCCAAAGATAGATCATAACAAGGTAGAAACCGATCAGGAAGGTGATGGCAATGCTGCCAATAACAATTACGGTAATGAGCTGTGTCGGGAGTACAGCCATTGTGATCGGTTTGTCGTGGGATAGTGTAAACAAGATATCGAAGGGAAAAGACAATGTCGGTGACGTCCATCGGCAAGGAGACTATTCGGGTACAACAAGGTCACGTGGGATATGTCCATGGTCGGTCTGGATTGTTCTAGAAGAAGGGACAAAAAGAGAACAAGAATAAGAAAATACAAGGATGTCCAAATGAAGAAACAATGACATTGAAAGGAAGACAAAGGACAAAAAGAAATAAAAAAGGAAGGTGTGCAGTGCAGAATCGTCATGGTGGGTATCAGAATGGGCATCAGGGTTGGAAGCGGAGCTGGAAACGTAACAATAACAGTATTCTAATTCACATAGTCATCATTAAAGTCAAAATCCCCAATGTATTTCTTCATAATCTCTCCTTCCACATCAAGCATTTTATCTGTGTATGCAGCATGTAGCTTTTGCAGTCCTCTGAATTTGAATTCCTTCATTGGCATTATTGAGGGTCATAGTATATGTGCTCAGCAATATAGGTTCAAGGTGTAGGTATAGCTAGATAGTCATGAGCCATTTTGGTAGCCTTTATACCATGGAGTTATGAACCTGTGGGGGATCCCAAGGCTAAAAGGATCTCCAACTATGGGAATGAAATTTTCAAGCCTGGTGTCTTTGGAAATGCTAAAGCATGCATGGTTAGAGTAAGCTAAATGACATACATGTACCTCTGACATCTAAGAGGGCTGGGCCGAGGCTCATGGCCCTGCCCGTGGACAGTCTATTCCCGCATTGAGTGAGTTTTCAGCATTGTTCCGGATCCTCATTTCATTGACTCATGTGTACTTCTGGACCGGTCAGGATGCCTACAGCAGACCCATTCACTGATCCCCACCTCAACGTTGCACCTACATTTGTTGGCACACCAACAAATGGTGTTCAGATGCCTACCACCTTTCTTTGCCTCAAAGTCGTCCATTGATCTATTCTTACAGACTTCAAGTTGAGCACTCGGAACCCTCACGGTCATTTATGGATCAGCATGACGATACTTCATATGGTCCGGTCTTGATGCCTCTCCCCACCGCGCAAGATGTCATGGTTGCTCTTTAAGTCACCCAGTCGATTTTATTATATCTCGAAACGAATTTACGCATCTTCAAATCATAAAAGAGTCGTGGAAGAATCGTAATGGTCGTTAGGTTCATAAGAGATCATGATACGGGAAGCTTAAGAGACCTGCGAGCGAAGAAGCAAAACAAGCAACGAAGATATTGGGATCAAGGAAGGCAAAGACCCTGTGCGAGCAAGGAGAATATAAATCTAACCATGAAATGATCCTTTCATCGCTTTTCGACGCCTGCAGAGCTTGGTGGTCGTGAGCTAACACAGCTTTCGCTCTGACCACGAGGACGTCCGTTCGCTTCGTGGGCGTGATGAGTTGGAAAACGGTTTGGTATTGACAAATCGTCGTGTGAACGAGCGAAAAAATCGTCTTCGCCTTCGTAGGGAGATGACCCTGAATTTATCTATGGAAATAAAAAGAGTTGCGATAAGTAAGCTACAACGCGTTCATGGGGGCGAGAAGCGGAATGGGGATGACGATGACAGAAAAATTATAGGACACTCACCCATTGTCCCAACACCTCTGCTAGACGACACGCGTCCTCGGCGCTAAACTTGACGTCCGTCCCCTTCTCCGCGTGTAGCCTCAACAGTCCGCTCAAGGAGCGTTTTCCCGTGGACGAACCACCTTTCCCTGGGGTCTTTTCGGTATCTTCAGCAGGAAAGACAACCGAATTCCGAGGAGTCAATGGCCTGATGCTGGCAGATAACACGTCAGCGTCGCGTCGAAAGTCACATTGGCTCATTGAATGATCCCAATCCTCGCTCTGCGAACTAGCTGAGTTGAGGGAGAGTTGCGACATTGAGAAATCATTTTCTGAGAACATGTAACTCGTGGGTGAGATTGAAGCCAAGGGATTGGGCCGATTGGCAGGCAACGGATCGAGCGTGGGTCGATGCCGACCTAGAAATCGATGAATGTGAATATGTGATCGTCGCTGCAAATCAACGTTACAAATGATTTACGGTGTTTTGACGCGTTCTAACTTATGTTACTTATGTTGATAAGAGGGTAGTAAGTAGGAAGTAGGTAAAGGAGGGTGAATGGTATTGGCAAATTAATAGTGATGAAGCTAGCTACAGATTGTTCGAAACGTTTACTGGCTATGTAATGTCCCTGGAACAGCGATAGGAAGTGCCAACGATGGTCAACAGAACAAGACTAATATGGCACCAAAGGCAAACGCAGCCGACAAGCCCATGGCAGCCTTTCGGCTCGGAGCACCATGGCTAGGATGGCCTGATGAGCTGGATGCCTGGCCAGTGGCAGAGGCGGAAGGATTCGACCCGCTGTGTGTCGCGGAACCGGTCGTGCCGCCACCGGCTTTGCTGGTGCTGCTGGTGCTGCTTGATGCAGGTGCCAGATTCGCGAGTGAACGCACAACAGTCCAAGTCGCCGCTTGGTTGGCGTTACCGCTTCCCTCCATGTATGGGAGAAACGAGACGTTGCCGCTGCTGGAGAGTTGGACCAGAGAAGTGATACCCGCAAAATACGTAGCATGGGGGTCCTTAATAGATGGTCCAGCCAATGACTGTGTGGTGTTCGTCTGAAGATGATACGTATACATTCAGCTGGTTTCTCGTGTCCACAGGTTGGCTTACCTCCACGTTAATGACGTATGTCGCGGAACCATCGTCAGGGATGAAAGCAAATTCTTGCTGAACCTAGGAAGCAATGGTTGGTCGTGGGATGTAGGATGTGAATAAATTTAACTGACTCCGTTCGCCTGGAAAAACGATGTTGCCTGGCCGTGGGTAGCTGGGAAAGTGCCTCCACCAGCGAGCGGGTATGATTGTGGTTCTGGTTGGAAGAAGGAAACTTTGGCATGACGGTCAGCACTCGAGTAATGCTATGTATAGAATAAATACAGACAGTGGATCACAAAAATATCTGCGCTCCCAGCTGGCACTCCGGGAACATCCAGGAAGTGGATGTGATTTTGAGCAAGTGCCATGACAGGCGAGTAATTGTCGGTGCTAAAGGGAGCCTTTTCGACATCAGTCCAGGAGAGGGCGGTAGTATTGGCGGCCTTGAGTGCTTGCATGTCAAGGAAAAAGAGTTCGCCATGTGATAGAGCATCTGAGAAGACTCATTCAGATAAATAATGTACATCGACGAAGAGTCACGATCACAGACAGAACACATTCGTGTCGTGGTCAAGGATCGCATCGAACGACGAGGTATCAAAAGAGCCAGCGGTGACGGTTTGGGCCGACCACGTTTTTGCAGTGGCGTCGTAGATGTACACCGAAGCAGGGTTGGCCGAGTCGGCACCTAACACATATATTGCGTTCGTGAACTACGGATTGCGTGAGTAGAAGGACGAGGAACATTCAGCGACTACCAACTTGCGAGAGGTAACACGTCGTGCCGGGTCCGTCGAATGGGCTGCATGGTTTGAGTGGGTCGAACGAAGTGAGGAGACGAATTCTCGATTGTCAACTTACGGTCGTCCAGAAGTAGTTATGTCGGAAGCAGCTGAGGCTAGACAGAAGTGAGTTGTACTGCGCTATAACAAAGCAAGTTCACTGACTGCCTGTCCAGGCGTCTTGTGTCCCGGCGTTCCAATCCTTGTTACCCAAGTCAAAGGCGAGGAGATTGAAGTTGGCATCGAAAGCAATGCACGGAGAAGCAAGAACAGAATTTGAGAAGAAGAGTAAGAAAAGACAGAGGCTGGCTAGCGAACGAGCCATTTTTTATTATAGGATGAGGGCTCAGACGAAAATTGTAGTGAGGGACAAAAATAGAATTATTGCTGTTTGCAGCTGAATTGGCGCCGCGTGACTTTTCATTCAAAAAAGGCATTATATCACCCGAACGATATATCGCCCATAACTCAAGAACCGGACCTCATGGGACATAAGTTATATAGGGTTTTTTTATTGCCTGAATGAGATCTTGTGCCCCCCAGCTTTAATTTTTAGATATATTGAGTTTGAAGTGACATCAGTCCCTTGGCCCTTTAAGCAATGTTAGCTCCATAACACAACAACCATTGCTTGGAGAGACAACTTTTGGTGATGAGAAATGCTTGAATATACTGTTAGGAGTGTGCCCAATAGCTACTTTGTGAAATGTTAGCATTTGAAAGGTGCCCTGGTGCTTATGCCCAATGTATCATCATATAGCACCTGGAACACAGATCCATTTGCTTCAAAAACTATGGGAGGCACAAGTTCACATACATGGGAGAATAAATCACCACCTGAGTCTGTCACTCTGATGTATGCTTATGGTAATAATGAACTCATAGGTTGAAACATGTAGTGTGACTCATTTTGTGCAACAAAGGTTGTTCAGATTAACAGACTCAGGTGATGATTTATTCTCCCATGTATGTGAACTTGTGCCTCTCATAGTTTTTGAAGCAAATGGATCTGTGTTCCAGGTGCTATATGATGATACATTGGGCATAAGCACCAGGGCACCTTTCAAATGCTAACATTTCACAAAGTAGCTATTGGGCACACCCCTAACAGTATATTCAAGCATTTCT
>OY744472.1:3350729-3599452 GCA_963556145.1 Hygrocybe punicea | reverse complement strand
GGTGCCCTGGTGCTTATGCCCAATGTATCATCATATAGCACCTGGAACACAGATCCATTTGCTTCAAAAACTATGGGAGGCACAAGTTCACATACATGGGAGAATAAATCACCACCTGAGTCTGTCACTCTGATGTATGCTTATGGTAATAATGAACTCATAGGTTGAAACATGTAGTGTGACTCATTTTGTGCAACAAAGGTTGTTCAGATTAACAGACTCAGGTGATGATTTATTCTCCCATGTATGTGAACTTGTGCCTCTCATAGTTTTTGAAGCAAATGGATCTGTGTTCCAGGTGCTATATGATGATACATTGGGCATAAGCACCAGGGCACCTTTCAAATGCTAACATTTCACAAAGTAGCTATTGGGCACACCCCTAACAGTATATTCAAGCATTTCTCATCACCAAAAGTTGTCTCTCCAAGCAATGGTTGTTGTGTTATGGAGCTAACATTGCTTAAAGGGCCAAGGGACTGATGTCACTTCAAACTCAATATATCTAAAAATTAAAGCTGGGGGGCACAAGATCTCATTCAGGCAATAAAAAAACCCTATATAACTTATGTCCCATGAGGTCCGGTTCTTGAGTTATGGGCGATATATCGTTCGGGTGATATAATGCCTTTTTTGAATGAAAAGTCACGCGGCGCCAATTCAGCTGCAAACAGCAATAATATTCCTCTTTTGTTGATATGTATGATATTTTACAGTAAACCAGGGCTGCAGCGCTGCACAAGCATCGGGCACAAGTCACGGCAATTTTTTATTATCAGCTAGTTGTACTTGTTCACGCTGATACTAGTTACTCCTTCCTACCGGGAAACTCCAGCCGATCTTGTTCCTCCAGGTCCCACCTGCGCTCCTTGATTTCCTTCGCCACATTTTCCGCCAACTCCCGGGCAGCTTCACCGCACCTATTCTTGTAGAACGCTATACCGTCTTCTTCCTCGATGAAGAGACATTGCGTAAAGGACCGCCATAATGCGTAGAACGAATTCTGGATAGTGATGAGACCTTGTACTAGACTAGAAAATCAATCTCTCACTGTAGAATCAAAGTTATAGTCCTCCTTCAGAACACCGCGAATGGCCTCAGTAAGTTGGGGTCCGTTGTCTATTATCAATAAGAGTTAGCATGGACAAATCAGGCAACTTTGTGACGAACAGAAGGGGGCCCCGACAAAGAAATGATGTGCAATATGATCGTGAGATATCTGACAGTGCTGGAGATGTTAAACAAACCCTCGAGGACAGACATAGCCATACGTTATGCAAAAAGAACCTGCCCATCCATCCAAGAAGCGGTCTATCCACGGTGGCAGCAGCTCCTCGTACGAACGACCACTCATTCTTCCGGTAATGTGGAATGGTGGGATCAGAGTGATGTAGATAAGTAAACATGACTAAGGAAGGATCTGAGTAAGACGAAACGGCTTGTTCTTGAGCGACACATACGAGCTCACCTATCCTAATGGGGAGTATGATGAAGGGAATCATTATTGGACAGTTAAGAGATGCAAATATCAATCACCAATGATTTGTGAGCTAAAAAGTTCAGGATGAGCGGTTCGTCTAAGAGCTGTGCATATCAAAGGCAACAAAATGTCATACAATGTAAGGGACAAGATAGTATTTAAAGAAAAAGGTGGGTCCCAAGTGAACGAGGATGGCCACCATGATGCACAGAGCGACGTTGGTTAACATGACTGAGGTGCCTGAGTGGAGATGGAACTGGAGCGTTTGTACGTCGGGATGTGAGTGGGACTTACGTTGTTCCTTCTTGAAGAGTGGGGAACTGGGTTTCCAGTGACTGGTTCCGGGGGGATACTTCTTCGAGCCTAAGGTATTAAACCTGAAAAAAATGGTGAAATGCCATTCACTGAAAGAATGAGCCACTCACGTCAAATACATCCACCAACCGCTGAGTAACAGCATCAACCCATGTTGCAGAATGATGACGTCAGGGAGTCTTACAACAGTTGCATGACAAGCATCCTGACCAGTGTAAAAAGGGGTGTTTCCTCGAAAACATCGGTATAATCTGACTTGCGTGCATGCTGTTTTTCTGGAAGATTATAATCACGGCGTGTATATGGCACGTAGTTCTCGTCACGCTCTATCGAAGCTGTTGCTTTCTGTTGCAATCTATTGAGAATAATTCAGACGAGGAATTGGAAATGCTTGCATGGTGGGCTTGGTGAGTCGCGCGCCAGGAAAAATAGGGGATCATCAGGAACTGAAACGATGTTAAGCGACTGTGACAATGTACCGTGATCGAATTTACCGTATGAAGGATGAACCCAACCATATTGTTGAGATTTCCTGAGTTGAAAAGTGTTCCATGACCAGCCTAATCGTATTTTCATCAGCTAGAAAGAGAGAGGTTGTACCATATCGTGTACACGCACATCATGTCCTTGGGATCGCAAATTATATGAGATGGCGATTCAATAGCATCTTAGACGCACCTAAACAAAACATTCCGGCCCATACCAATCCTTGGAACCACCAATAAACAAGCCATAGAGCGGACTTGGTCAAAGATGTCTGCCATCCTGCGCGGACAAGTCCGCCAAAACTGTTGCAAGCCCATGGGTCGATTGAAGCCGCAAATTTAAACAGTGTAACGCATAGTAAGATATCTCGGGCTATATAGGTAGAGGCAAACCAGGGATTCCGACGTAACAACTTGTTTGGCACTGCGTCGTGGATCTGTTTGAGGGTGACGGAAGGTGGTGTAAACGGACGGTTCAACCTATGGGGAACGACCCATGAGAGGAAATTCAACGGCAGCAATTCTTATAAGTACCTTGCTTCGTACTCTGCACTGTTCGCAAACCACATCGAAAACAAGCAAATTGGAGGGAGCGAGCAAGCTGAGACCATACGCATATATAGACCTGCTATTTATGCTCTGGCTTGCACCGAGGAGACGCGGAGGTCGTCTGCAATGCCAATATTCGGCAAAATGACACGTCAAATCCATATTTGAGTTACCCGCGCTCTGAGATCGCGCTGAGCGACAAACTACAAACTGGCCGCTCTGAGGAACTTATGGTTCCCTCGACTTTGCCAGTGCATTCTACTTCGTCGTTCAATTCACACATCCCGTTTTCGAAACGCCCAGCACACCATGAACTGGTCGGCTTATGTGCTCAGCGCGCTTTCTTCTGACACGGAACCAACCATTGTCGTCACATTTCCTTCTGCGAAATATATATTCAATGTCGGCGAGAACACCAACAGAGCCTTTTTGCAGAGCAGATGGAATTGGCGGAAAACTCGGGGCATTTTTCTGACCTCTGTTGACACTCAGCGAGCAAGTGGGCTTGCTGGTGTGTTCTGCGTTCTGCGTTCTGCGCTGCAACACTCCTGGAAAATAATAAATATCTTTTCAGGCATCCTAATGAGTTTCGCCGATGCGACAATCCCGAAATTGGAGTTGGTTGGCCCTCCAGGTCTACTTCACTTCCTGGCTGCTATGCGATTGTACACATTTCGGTGCGTTTCACGCGTCAACTCTTCAGCTTGTATTCTAATCAGAATGTACTCAGGGAAACTATACGCGTTAGACCTACGGAAGCTGCTATGATACCCCTGTCGGCTCTTTCTTCTCAAACAGAACCTACACCTGCTTACAAGGACGAAAATATCACCGTGTACACTGTACCCATCTTGCCATCGCATAACCCTTCAAATCTACATGCTACACCAGGACATATTAATACTGATCTGACTGGTGCCCAACCGAATGACATCGCATTCACATCTCTCAAGCGCAAACGCACTCAATCTCCCCCATTATCTTCGAAACGTCGGGCTTCCTACTCCAACGAGACAGTCGTTTCAGAACTCAACAATGCTGGTTCTAGATCAGTGCATGTGGAAGAAATACCGTCTTCACTCCTTGATTTCACTAAACACCCCGACTTCACGCCAGAAAAGCTGGAAGGCGAATTCGGACAGCAGTGGAGAAGCATCATGGTCAATGCCATGTTTCCGGCCACGCAACCACCGAGAGACGAGAGAGAGGAGGCAAGAATCAGGAAAGCAACAATATCAAGGAAAGACGTGGGTTCTACCGAAACGGCAACTGCGAGTCTACGCGGAGGACAGGCCTTGGCTTCTGGAAGCAGAGCGGACAACGAACGA
The DNA here is from genome assembly GCA_963556145.1 of Hygrocybe punicea. NCBI lineage: Eukaryota > Fungi > Basidiomycota > Agaricomycetes > Agaricales > Hygrophoraceae > Hygrocybe > Hygrocybe punicea. The sequence goes on along the minus strand of OY744472.1, from coordinate 3,595,295 downwards.
CATACCCAAGGGTATAAACGCATTCCTCCGCCGGCCGGTTTCTACAAACGTCTCCCAAAATTTCTTGCGCCATATTCAGGAACGGTGAAACCAACACTCGCTTATGTCGTGGTCGGCCCTCGTGTGCGTGGCAAGTTTGATGTTAAAAAGGCTGAGGCTTTGGGATTACCTTCGGGCCGAATCAGAGGTCAATTGGCGAGAGGAGAGACGGTTAGCTATCTGGCCGACGATGGCTTGGGGCGGGGCGGAATGGTAGAAAGGCTTGTCCATCCTCAGGATTGTATGGCTGAAAGTGAGAGTCCTGGGGTGAGTGATTCTTGAGGTGCTCAGCTGTTTAGAGCCTGCTACGATCACTATTGAACGGCAACATCTTATCCCATAGGTAATATTGATTTTGGACATACCGACGCTTGCGCATGTGCCTGCCTTGTCATCATCATTCAACGATTCGCCATTCTTTTCGAAATTCCGTTCTAACCGAGAGGATCACAAGCGAGAATACGCCGTGCGCGCAATCTTTCATCTTTGTGGCGATGGTGTATTGGAGGACCAGAGATATCAAGAATTCATGAGCGGATTTGATACCAATGTCAACGTTAGTCGTTATTCGCTAATTTCATTTTTTTGCTCTATGCAAAGCTTGCTGTTGTTTTCCAGCATGTTGTAGCCTCAAGGGAACACACACCTGATCCTGTCACCTTCACCAGTGCCGCATTCAGTCAGTTGAGGTTGAACCAATTGGACCCAGAGATCTTTACCCTTCCAAAATTCTCCCTCACCGTCAAAAAGGATATCGGGAGTGAGTCGAAGACTGTCATTTTTTCACTGTACCGCAGATATTCGATTGTTTCAGCTTCTCTTCAACTTTTCTCAATGACCATTTTTCTTACAGAGTTGCGCGAGTTACCGACTAAAATTTACTTGTTGTCGTCGAATCTTCTTGTCGATATACGCCCACCCAAGCCACCTATCTTGATGGAATCTATCACGAAGTACGATCTTTTTCATCCCGCAGTCACGTCGTCTACACCGTTTTCTCTTCCCGCGTCTACCTTTCAATGTTTTTCGGCAGTAAGAGCTAATGCAGATGAGTATATGAAGAATGGAAACGTCCAGATCGGTGCGGGATCGGACATTACCATTGTAACTCTCGGAACTGGCGGTGCCTTACCGAGTAAATATCGCAACGGTATTCTGTTCCTTCCCTCCACAATGTTTCTCACACGGCTCTGATCACATACCCTGTAGTCTCCGCAACTCTCATACAAGTCCCGAAATGGGGTAACATCCTCCTAGACGCAGGCGAAGGTACTTGGGGCCAGCTGTGCCGAAATTTCGGAGTCGACGAGTCGATCCCGTCACATGTTTGGAACGTTTTGCGAAACGTTAAATGTATCTTCATCAGCCATATTCACGGTGACCATCACATTGGGTTAGCGAAAATCTTAGCTATGCGACGACGTGTTGGTGATTGCTTTACTCATTCTGATGTTCCTTGACATCATATTGGATTGCTTAGCTTGATCCACGGTCGCTGGAACCGCTTTATCTGATAGCTGATCGCTCCGTCCACCTTTATTTACGCGAATGGACCGACCTTGAAGATCTGGGTTTAGATGGAGATCCTAATCTCGTGAAGACTGTGTCCAGCGAAGCCTTGCATTGGAAAAAACCTGTCGCAGATCAATGCTCTGGGTCACGGGCAGATGACTCATGGCTTGACATACGAAAGTTAGCATTGACATTCCTGGCGTAGGATATTGATACTTATCTCGCCTAGATCTCAGGATTTCGCCCAAGAATTGTGTGTGGCTCTTGGTTTACAGAGCTTCGGCACTGTCGATGTACATCACAGAATCCGGTGCTTTGGTTGTGTGATGAAGCATAAGGAGGGCTGGAGTATCGTGTCCGACTCGTCTCAATGCTTCTCATTCATGCCTAATCTTTACCCTAGGTATTCGGGAGATACCATGCCTACGCCAAATCTCGTCAAGGCAGGCGAAAATGTGACTCTGCTGATACACGAGGCCACAATGGCGGATGATCAGGTTGACATGGCTTTCAAGAAAGCTCACAGCACGTTTGGACAAGCTGTGGATGTCGGGAAGAGGTGCGTGATCTCCGGGTAGTGGACGCCGTTCTCATTAACAGGGCTCTATGTCCGCAGAATGAATGCTCAACACTTACTCCTGACACATTTTTCGGCTCGATATCCTAAGATGCCATCTGGAAGCTTGGTGCCACCAAGCTTCGGTGAAAATTCTCGGAAACCAGGGCCTATAGTAGCCCTTGCATTCGACCAGGCTCGCGTCTCGATCGCAAATATGTGGAAGTTGAATTTCTACATGCCAGCTATTGAACAGAGTTTCTCCGACACAATAGAGGGGGATGACGAACAGGATCCTGTTATTTTGGAGATGGAGAGCAGATAGATTATATTCAACTTAGCGGATGATGACAGGGATCGTGGAAGAGAATTTATTGTAGTAATCACAGCTTCTACGCTTTATCGCGCAGCATCTTCAAAAGGGAAACCACATCACGAGCCACGTTCTCGGCCTTTCCATCCCTAATCATCCTGTCCACGTTTCGGTCATGCCACTGAAGGATTGATGTTTCGCCTTTGTTGACATCTCCGTTGTTGTTATTGGCTTTTGCAGCTGCGGTGGCCAATCGGGAGGTAAATTCTGCATAAATCGTGACAAATTCTTGAGCCTGGTTAAGGAGGGTGTCGAGTTTGGCACGGTCAGATACGCCAGGTAATGCTTTCAGCAGTTCCGACTGGTTGGCAAGGCTTTGGCGCATAAGTAGACCGAAAAGCACGGCTAGGTGACCGTGAAGGAAATCTGTTGTAGGATTACTTTGGTCTTGGACTTGTTCTTGCTGAATGTAAACAAAAGCCAGGCATTTTAGTGCGCTGACGCGGTTTTCGCATCGACAACTCCTTATGCAATTTCGCTGCGCAGGACATGTAGGATCTATACCTGGTATAAAATATTAACAGAGCAAGCGACCAAGAATAAATATATTTACGGGTTTCTCGACACTTCTCTTTCGCATCAGGAGCGCCTTGAACCATGTTTGTTAGAAGGCCTAGAGCAAGGCAAAAGCGATCCAAGGCTTGGGACTCCAGGTCTTCCAGGTCTGTTGTGGGGGCAAAACGCTTGCGGTGAGAACTGACAATGGTCCGCACGACAAACGGCAGGATGAACTCCTGCTGAATAAGACGTTGATTCCAGTGCTGACTTTCGTGTGTGAGACTGACAAGGACTCGCAAGGTCATCTCGATGCACTGATACGCTGTGACGCCAAAAATCTCAACCGGTAAAGGCTGACACCATCGATAAGAAACTTACCAATTTTTCGTCTATCACGATAATGGTCAATGGTCATGACCTCGGCTACAAGGCACAACGAAACCAGGCCATTTGCTAAATCATCGTCATCCTGGTCCATTACATCGTTTCTGCGAATAACAGCCTCATTGACTCGACTCCACCTCCCTAGCAAAAAAGAATCCAGCAGATGTAAACAATTTTCGATGTGTTTGAAAGATGGTGTCTCGAGACAGGAGGATGGAGGCAGGGTTAAAAGCGGAAGGCCAGCCATGTAAGCGTTCCAGCGGGACGACACAAGCGACAATTCTGATATCAGGTTATGCCGCAATGCTGACACATCTTGGGAACAAAAGAAAGTAGGAGAAAGCGAAAGGAGAGCGTGTGATGTGAGTAGGCGAGTTGACATCTAACAAAAATCATTTCAACCTCATTCAGCCGGGCCCAACTGCTATTACAAACCGGGATTGCTTCCGAGAAAAGTCCAGATTTTGATATCGTTTTCGATAGTGTCTTGAGCTGGAAAACATATAGTATATAAGACGCAGCGAAATGAATAACACGTACATGAGCTTTCTCTGTCTTGATGATGCCAAACTTCTTACACGCGAAATCATGCATACCTACTGAGATACACGAAAGGACATCGTTCTCATGTCTCGCGGAGAAAAGCATGCCAAATAGAGTAGAAACAAAGTCAGATTTATGAGCCAGCTCGGAAAGAGACATGGGATCCCGAGCGACGAGTGCAGCGAAGAAAGCAAGAATTATATCCAAGACCTGTACCAGAACGGGCCAAACTCAGCAGGGAAATAAGTGGTAAGAGAGCAAGCCAGTCAACCTTGTCACCATGCCCGGCGCCGGCTTCTCGCAAGAGATCCCATGCTCGACTCAGAAAATCTGCTGCCTTGGCTCTTCGAACGAAGTCAGCGTCGCATAGTTTCGTGACTATTTCCAAGGCGCTAGCATGGGATATGGTGTTCCGTTATGCACAACACACAACCAACGAGACCCAGGGAAATCGTACCTGGCTCTTCGTAAACCAATGCCACTTGTTGAGCCCATCCCTTCGAATAAGTAGCCGACTTCATCGTGGAACCGTCTGCTCTCGCCTTTGGTTCTCAGTTCAGTGATGCTTTTCAACTCGTTCATCATTCCAACCGGTAAGGGGTTAACATGTGGCGGGACGATAGAAGCTGCTTTGCTTTTGCGGTTAGGGAACGCGTTGGGTGATGACCGAGGGGAGGGATCTCGAGGATCATCATCGGAAATATCTACTCCCCAGCGAGTGCGCAGGTCCGTATAAGATTCTCGGGTTTCAAAGTCTTCTCGTACTTCGGAAAGACTATCCACATCAATCTCAGGGATGGGAGGGGACCCCAACTTAGTTGTTGGGAGAGCTACAAGGAAAGAGCGAGATCTGCCAGCATATGTGCGGGTAGGAGTAGTGGCAAGACGACGGTGTGCAAGATTGGGCAATGATGATGCCGAATCATCGGAGGATCTCCGGGATTTGTCAGATCCAGGCATACAATTTTCAAGTATATCTGAAGTAAGCAAGTCAAAGGAAGTCGCACGTCGTGTGCTGCCAATAGCGGGTTCCGTAAGAGAACGATTCAAGACTCTTGCTCTTGCAAAGGAACTACTCGGTGAAGGAGATGGATTGAACAGTTGGGAGAGGTCGCTGGATGGCTTTTGGAGTGTTAATGGGCCATTCATCGTTTCAATGCCGATATTCTGTGGCGCTGACAAACAAGACAATGAGTAGATAAATAAAGCGATCGAGTGCTATGGTTTTACTTGGAGACCATGTTAAATGAGGCCGATGGGAACCACTGGAAAATGTGTGATCGTCCTCAGTCTTGCTTGGTTCTGGGTGAATGGAACGGATCACGGAGTGAAGAAAGAGGGAAGGAGAACAATTTACGCCTGATAGAAAAGGAGCCACGAGTAGTCATCAAATCATCGATGTCTGCGGACGCCTCTCTTCCACCGTATTCTAAATGAACCAGATTCAGCCCGTTATAAGATCTGCATGCGATGTTTGAGATTTTTTTGTTACCTTTTGGCCACAACTTTGACGAGTGACGTGTCTGGGGACGGACATTGGGTCGTTGTGAATAGTCGGGGGAAGGGCGGCGGTCTATGATACATAATTCCTACTGAAACGAACAGCGGACGACAGAGGCGTACCTGCCGATGTCAATGCTTGCGGCAACACTTCCTCATGAACAGGTGTGTCGCTCGAATATAAAGTTTGCGCCCTAACCTTTGGGCGTTTCCAAGCACGACCTACATGTGCGACTGGAAGGGGCGGTCCTTGAGAAGACTCTCCATAGTCGTCTTGAGCTTGTCGTTTTCGACCGTAGTGGATGACCTTTTTCATCCGGTGATGAACGATCACGTTCTTGTTTCACTGTACCCAACACTTGTATGGAGTCACTGCAGGCCCGTCTCGACTCCTTCCTCAAACCCAACCGCGTCAAGAATTCCTCTGGAAAATCAGTTGCTCTTAAATGGCCGCATCCTTCTCATTTTATTGCAACTCCAAACTCGCTTGCAGAAGCAGGCTTTTACTTCTGCCCCACCTGGGATGAAAGAGACACCGTCAGATGTTTTATGTGTGGAAAAGAACTCAATGACTGGGTTGAAGGCGACGACCCTTTTGACATTCATTGGACTAAATGTCGCACGTCCTGTCCTTGGGCCATCGTTAGGTGTGGGTTGCGTGACGATGTTGATCACGACGGAAAGTAGGCATCCAGTAACCCTTATTCCAAACTTCATATTTAATATTGTCATGATATAGCTATGTTTTCTCGAATTCGGCGCGCATCCCTTCTTCCAAGAACATGGAGAAAGCTCGACTTCAAACTTTTATTGATTGGCCTCATGATTCGAACAGAAATCATGGAGCTAATTCAAAGAAGGCGGGTATCGTGAATCTCGTATCGGATAAGATGTTTATCGTTGATTCGTCCGGCGGTTGTTCAGATGTCTCAGGCTGGCTTCGTACACACACCACAGTCCTCAGCTGACGACACCGCTACCTGCCTATATTGTAATATATCCCTCAACGGTTGGGAAGATAATGATGACCCGTTGTACGTCTTCATTTACCCTTAGACATTCTGTTGAAATTAAAGAACATCAGGCAAGAGCATCGTAAACGGGAGAAAAAAGCAAAAGCCCGTTGCCCCTTTCTCGCACTTCAGAAGTCGCCCGTACCGTCTAAATTAGCAGTCTCGGAGGATGAGTTCGCGACAGAGGACACAATCGTTGCGGGCCCTGGTCGAGTCAAACGCAGAGCCAATACTAAGCCTACCGGGTCGTTAAAGAGACCCCAACGCAAGGGGAAGGAGGATGTGGACATGAGGGGAGAACAAGATCACATTCCACAACAGACAGCGCTGAACGAGCCAGTATTTCCAGTGGGACCTGAAAAGAAGCCCAACGAGAGAGCAACACGCCCCGTGGACCCCGACAGCAGGGATACTGATATTCTTGTGACCGGTTCTAAGCCGATGAGAAATTCACCCCGCTCCAAGTCTCACACGCCTATAGACAAGTCTGCGATTGGTCCTTCACTCCCAATCTCTTCTAAACAATGCTCCGAAACTGAAAACGGTTCAGACGTTTCGAAAGATTGCATGCAATCGTCTGAGGAAGCTGTCTTGCAAAGTGCTGAGGGGAGAACTGCCGATATTTGGATAGGCGAAGGATTCGATCAAGTGTTGTCACCTTCGTTTGTCCCTCCATTGGCAACTACTGCTGTCAACCACGTTGCTTCGGTAACTGAAGGAGAAATGAATATGACAGTTGAGGAGTGGATTCGATATGAGATGGGGTTGCAATTTGAACGATTCAAGGTTGATGGTGAGAAGGCAATTGGTAGATTTGAAGAAACTGCCAAGGAGGTGAGGTATATGATCCAGACTGTATAGGTATTGTCTGGGATGCAATTTTTTGAAGGGTTGCTATGTGGATCTAATCAATTTATGTCAGAGATTTTCCCCATTGGCTGGAGAGGGGTGTTTGGGCAAGTCAATGACTGCACCCTAGGCCTGAGACAGTTATGAGTTCTTTATCAGTTGATTGTCTATAGAGAATGTCTTTTGGAGCAGAGATATGACTCTAGTTACAAGTTCTTTTAATTTATTAAAAGACTCATTCTAATTAATTAATTAATTGATTAATAAATAAAGTTGATTGCCTATAGACAAATCGTTTTTGGGCAAGAGATATGATTCTAATTCTGATACTGGAAAATAACACCAAGTTGGGGCCATGTTTGGATAAGCTTACATAAGCATCCCAAAATGGGTTGTCTCTGAAAAGATAAACTATCTATCAATTACTAGGTTTAGGACCCATGCAGGGCGCAATAATCCCGTGAAGCACGGGATCTAAAGTGCTAGGAAGAAGGGATTGGAGAGTTTATTTTTTGAATTTTTATGTGGAATAAGTGCTGAAGGGGGCTGAGACCTCGCTACGCTTGGCCCCGCCCCCTCAACTATTAGGTGTCAATAATTAATGGTAATAGGTCGTAAAGGAAGAATTGTGAATTTTTATTTGGTGTATAATAATCAAGATAGGTGCAGAGAATATTTTTGGGATTTGTATGTGGAATATGTCCTGAAGGGGTGGGGCCAAGCATAGCGAGGTCTCAGCCCTCTTGGATATTTCATATTAAATGTTTTAGATGTATGGAGAATATTTTTACAAATTTTTAGGTGGAATATATGATGAAGACGGCTGGGCTCCACCCTCTTCAATATTGAGTGTTAAATGTTTTAGATGGGCACATAATAATAACAATAGGTGTAGAGAATATTTGTTTCTATTTTTATGTGAAATATGTTCTGAAGGGGGCTGAGACCTTGCTTTGCTCGGCCCTGCCCCCTTGAGGTGTGTTGCATAAATTGTATCTGTACAGTCTGTCTTTCAGTATGTCTTCTTTTTAAAGCATTGCTTTGACAATGTTGCATTGTTAGCTGACCAATAGATTTTTCTTGCACCCCCTTGCATTCTTTCTCCCATGATTTTTTGCTCTTTTTTGTCTCACTGTCTTATCTACCAAATACCCTTTCTTCCTTGATTCTTGCCACTGATCCCAGGGTGTGGTGATATCATCCCACCACTCATTGTGCGAGCTCACCAAGTCAGGTTTAGTGATTAATTCCACTTGTAGGTGTACACATCAGTAGTAAATGCTGAGAGTGAGCAAAGAAGAAAAGATTTGTGAATTCCTACCAAGGATGATTTTTATAATTTCATGTATGTCTGGAATATATTATGTTTACTGCTGAGACCTCACCATGCTTGAGGTCACTGGTAAATATCAGGTAGACTCCCACCTGTACAATGGATAATATTCTGGTTGCCTACTGAAGACAGGATTCACAGTAGTGAAGTCTTGACACTGTTTTGGTTCAGCCATTGTTAAGTAGTTATTAATTAATTAATTAATTAATAAGTTAAATTAAATTAAATTGAATGTCAATATCATAGAAAATGAGCTACTACAGAGGGTACAGGCACAGAGTGGCGAGAGACATAGCAGGAGAGTGAAAGAGGAGTGAATTAGGACCAAATAAAAGGGCTGGAGAGGGGGATTGAGCAAGGAGGTGGAGGGAGGGGCCAGAACAGGCCAGGGAGGGGGGGGAAGCAGAGGGGGGGGGGATGGGTGGGGGGAGTGCAGGGGGGTTGAGGGGAGGTAGGGGTGAGCTGGATGGGGTGATGGGAGGGCAGAGAGTGGGGGGTGAAGCCTGGGTGATCACTCCCATGTCAGTCCACCTCCAATACAGTCAATTAAACTGAAAACTCACCTGGAACAGCAGGGGGTAGGTGCACCACAACCCCTGCTGCCCTCAGACCTCCCCCATGGTGCTCAAAAGCAGCTGGAATGCGCCCCTCTTGCTGGGGGCACTGGTGGCACTGTTGCTGTCTATTGGTCAACTTGGGGGGGCCAAAAGGTTGCCTGGAGGAGATAGTAGAGGGGGATGGGAAAGTTGTGGGGCGGCAGGAGCAGCAGGAAGCCAGCAGGAGAGTCGGGAATGGAGGGGATAGGATGTTGATGAGCAGAAGGTTTTGAGTTCGGCTGAGTGTGAACGCTCTGGCTGTGGATTTCGAACTGAGTCCGAATTTCAGCCACAACTCTGGACCACCTTCACTTTCCTGACATTCTGCAGGCTCACACACACCACATGGGGACTCCTTTTGGTGGGACAAAATGTTGCGTATATAGTGTAGAATATGCATGTAATTTACCGAAAATTCATGTGCCCTATTCCAGCCGCAGCACCACAAACAGTGCCCAATCTGCTATAAATCTCCCACCTGCCAGCTCAAATCCAACTGGACCCCCCCAAAAAATTCACAGGGCCCCCCCACAACCCCTGCCATCCTCCACACCCAACTCTGCAGCCATCCGACCAACGTGTCACCCTTCCGACCCCCCCCACTCTGCCTGGGAACAAAACTTGAACTCAGCTTATTGGTCATCATTCGCCTAATTTGTCAGGTCATGTGTCCAAGCTCTGATTAACTACAGACTAGGTTTAGGACCCGTCAGGGTCTGAATCCTGTCAAGGATGGGATCTAAAGTGCTAGGAGGAAAAGTGACATATATTGAAGTATAAAATACAAAAAAGCTAATCTAATAATACTTCAGGATATATGATATTCTTTGTGGTTGGAGCTGGTAATTTAGGATCCCAAATTATTTTTAAACTATTTACTGAAGTAGCTCTTGAAACTGCAACGTAGAATTGTCCATGAGCAAAAGGAGGAGTTCTAAAATCTAAACCAGCGAGTTTGAGAGATTGACCCTGAGCTTTATTGATGGTCATGACGAAAGCAAGAGACAATGCAAATTGAAAGCGCAAAAATTGAAAAGGAAGTTGAGCATCTGAAGGTTCTATCTTCAAGCGAGTAATCTCATCAAGCAATTCTAGTTCTCTAAATTCTTGTCTAAGATATCCAGAACAACCTCTAGTGATCACTTTAGTGTCAAAGCCTTGAATTATTACAGTTCCAGCAGCAGAAGCACTTCTAGACAATGAAGAATAATATGACATATGGTTGAAGCAACTGTTTAAATGCACAACATTGAACGGACGTGTTTTTCCTTGAGCAGCATGAGCAGTCATTGCAAAGTTAGGTAGCACCCAAACTTGTTGTCTCTCAATGGATTCCTTCAGGTCACTTGGAAACACACAATGAATTGTCTTGGTGCTTTTTACAATGGGCACTACATTGTCAGGCAGTCCTGGAATCTGCACAAGCTTTGGAGGTTTGTCCAGTTCAACAAACAAGGTGTCAAGTACTCTTTTGCCATGACTTGCTTTCATTGACTGCCAGCCAACAACAAATCCCTCTTGTCCTTTTGTAATGCAGAGCTCAGTGGCATCATTGTTGCAAAGCATCACAGGCATACCAAGACACAAGGAGAGTTTTCCAGCAAAGTTATCAGTTGCAGCATGTCGCACTTTCCATATCTTTCTTTGTGTATCAAAGTCTATGTCACTGCATTGATGTACTGCTTTAGATTTGGATTGTGACTTGCTTCTCACACCAGACTCCTTTTCTTTTCCCCACTTGTCAATAGAGTAGAAGTTGGTCAAGTTCTGGTTGGTGTCAGAAGCAAATCTTTCACATCCAAGAAGATTGATCTGATCCTTTTGTGAGTGAATGCCACATATGATAGGAACATTTCTAAAATTCTTGGAGGCAACATTGGGCTGGTCTGGACGCTTGCCTGCAATTCTGGTTCTCAAAAATTGAATATCCTGTGCAGTACATTTGCCATAGCGCATGTTGACAAGGGCAGTTCTGAACAATGCATCCTCAGTTGTTTGTGTCCTCTGTCTCATGTTTTCTCTTAGAATCACCACTGTGGTCACTTGATGCCAGAGTGCTTTTCCAATTGCAGTGTCCTGAGAGTTTGCAATCTTAAGACAAAGCGAGGTATGAGTGTGACATAAGAAATAGTCTTTGAGTGAGTGACAGGTGTGACATGGAGTCAACACTCTGTGTCCTGCTGTCATCGTCGTTGCGGCTCGTTTTCTTCAGTCTCTACCCACTCTAGAATACAATTCTCTCGCTACTTGCCCTTTTCCCCATAAAAAAGCCACCATTAAGCCTTCTCCTCTTCCAAAATTTCCCTAAAAATGCCGTGGATCAAATCTGACCCCAATCTCCAGATATGCCCCGACTTCGGCTCGGATGATTTTCTCAACATCCGCGATACCATTGCCGCAGCCACGCATATCACCCCCGAACAAGCTGCCCTCAACCTTGTGGCCTCCTGGTCAGCACAGAACAACACACAAAAGGCGGCTTGGGCGGCCCAAGTGGACGCCGACCAGCTCCTCGAGGACATAGCTGCCCAGGCAGCTGCGGACGCAGAGGCAGCTGCGCAGGCCCTATGAGACAAAGAAGCTGCAGACGAGCTTAAGGAGGCAGGAAAGAAGAAACCAAAGATGCACACCTTCGACCTAACAAAATCAATTGGCACCAACATCTCCCAACGCCCCTCAACCTACGCCCTCGAAAGGCTCCGCAAATTTGAATACATCGAGCTCTGGTAGTTCACTCCAGAGGGCTGCAACGATGCCGCCACGACCCAACGCTCCGCCGCAGATGACACATTTGGTATCACCAAAACCGACTCCAACCTCATGGTCCTCAAACCAGTTGCCACCGTCCGTGCCTCTCGCAAGGCTATAAAAGATGAAGATCTCACCTGGGACCAGATGGAAATTGGCAGCACCCTCATGCTCCGCAACCAACGCCAACTACACTGGCCCAAAATCGCCACAGACGCCCTCTTGATCTTCTGGTACAAACTCTACACTGTAGAGACATCTATATCTCTGGGTATGTATTCACTCATTTTACTATATTTCCTATTTGTTCTATTTGTATGTAGTGGCTGTTGTAAATAGTCACAAACAAGAAGAGTTTTGGGTTTTTACCCCACTGACAACGGACTTGCACAACGAATCCGTGCCTACCCAGGCCGCGTTCACCACAACGCCCACGAACTCCGTTCCCAACCCGATGGACAACGCATCCTCCTCTTGTACCAGGCCTGGGCCCGCCGGGAATGGCATGCCACCCTTGAGCAGAAAGATGCTGGCTTCAACATCGGCCTCATCGATGAAGATCTCCTCGCCAAGATCACTCGCGAAGCCTTTTACCTGGACCACCAAGCATCCCTTCATGAGGTCAGTCCCCCCTTTCTTTCTGCACCTCGCACCGCACCGCTTCGCACTGCACCGCTTCACACCTGCACCGCACCGCACCTCTCCCTGCGCCATACTGCACCTGCACCACACCCTACCCATGCACCGCTTCCCTGCTTCGCGCTCCGCTTCGCTTCGCACCTGCTTCGCACCTTGCTGACCCCCCTTCCCTCCCAGATGAGATCACGGCCCCGTTCCCCACTCCCCAAAGGCAGCTGAAAGAGTGCTTCCCAGGATTGGAACCGCCACTCTCGCTCCAGGTCACCACCTGCATGATAGCACCATCCATCTCACTATACCTCCATCCCGCTAAAATGTTTTGTGAGTCCCTTTTCTCGGCCGTCTCCTAAAAAATGGGAACCAATGCTTGCTCGATGCGTCGTCGTCCTCCTACCAAGGCACTGGGATTCGCTGCTCACATTAGTTCCTTCCCACAGACAGATCCATCCTTCTCGGGGCCGGGAAGCCCTCTGGCTTTCACCCAACCCTTCTCTTCACTCACTCTTTCTTACAAGTAAGTGACCCTGCCTTGCACCTTTCCTACCTCTCTTCTACCTTGCAATCTAAGCTTCACCGTAACAGACTCTCAAAGAGTGTTGTCAAGGCTGATGTGATCTGAGTGCCAACTGTTCCACTGTACAATGGTGCACCTCCAACTGGTGGTAACTGAGCAAAGTCTCCAGCAAATATCATGTTGATTCCACCAAATGGGATGTCATGTATGTTTAAAGCTTTAGCCAGTCTAGCACTGATTTTGTAGAGATCATGACAAGACAACATTGAGACTTCATCAATGAAAATATAGTCAACTCCTTCTAGTCTACCTTTGAGCTGAGCAATGCCCATTGCTTCATTTCTATTTGACATGTTTGGATTGATGCCCAAGAAGTAGTGATAAGTTGAGCCATTTTGTAGAGCTGCAGATGTACCAGTGGGACCAAGAATAACTTGGGGAAGTGGGCCATCGCAAGCATGGCATGAACGAGTTCTTCTGGGTTCTATTCAATCATTTAATGTACATTATTTATTCTACATAAGCTGCACTAATTTGTTTGTGTAATGTATAACAAGAATAATCGTAGTATATATGAACATTGTTGGAATTTGGAATCATACATTCTATGTTATCCTGTTCTGTTAGTGACAATGTACTATTTATCTGCAGTTGGGGCCTTTGATCAAGAGACTACCAATCTCTTGGACAATATTATTTACACTTGTTCCTGCCATACTTGTATATTACTAGTTATACAACAGTTTATCCTGGCATTTACTACTACCACTGTTACCCTTACTTATCAGTGCTCGGGCAATAAGTAACAATAAGAACTTAAGTGTTTGACATCATGTAATCGATTTATAACATTCCTATATTTAATGGCCCACTTTCCCACCCAGAAGATTTCCTCCAATTTTGATGTCCAATATGAATTTCAGCTGGTGAAAATTTTGAATGTCCCACTTTCCCACCCAATAGTCCTCAATGATATTAAATTACTGGTTTCGTGCATAAACTGCTAGCACAAGAATTTTATTTTCATATCTTTTAAAATCATCATCCAACATCATACCAATGTGGCCATCTCGCTTACATGTTGCTCCCATTGTCATTCCATCATGATACCAAATTTTTCCATCTTCTGATATGAATCGAGATGTAAAGTGATATCCTCCAGCATATACAATACCTCTTAGATGCAAATTTATGGACTTTTCATTTACATTTACAGTTATTTGATGGCTGGTAATCATGTTTATGTTGGGATATTCTAATACTAGCAAATCAGGTGTTTTTGTATAGTATATGGTACGCATCATTGAAACATTACATTGTGGACATTTATTTCTAACATGATATGCAATGGTTTGCACCCAATCAGATGTTGAGCCAGAAACAGATGAATCAGCATGCAATACATAGGTAAGATTGTCATCTTTTTCTGGACCTTCATAATCACAGTGAGAACAAATGAGCTGTGAAGATGCAATACAATCTCGTGGTTTCAGCATTTCCATACATAGTGTAGCAACACTGATGCCAGTAGCACCCATGGGAAATTGTTCTGGATTCTTGGCATGGAGTTTCATTCTCACTGCATTTCTTACATTTTCCAAGCTTAATTGTGATGCCATCATGTTAAACCCATGTACAAGTGTTGACAGATAAATGTTTCCAATTGACTGAAATCTTGTTGTCCAACTTGCAGGATGTTCTGCCCATATATTGTACAAAATAACAAAGAGTGAATCATATGCACAACTCCAGTTGTTTTCATCCCAATGTATGCCACGAGGAGTAAGAATAGTGCAACTGCCTTCATGAGTTATTATTCTCTTTTTCCTACTCAAAAGTGGTGTCTCATCATGTTCATCATAAGTACGTTTCAAATTTTGCTTTACTGGTGAGCTTCCTTTTGCAGCCACAAAACCAAGACTGGCCTGTTGAAGTAAATTTTTCTTACCTTTTCCATCAGTAGATTTTCCAATGAGTTGCCATGAACTGTCAACAACCACAGGAAGCATAGGTAGTGGATCTCTGGCAGACCATCTTAATGCTGCATCTACTTTGGCAGGAACATAATCAGTGCCTTTCCATAATTGATATTGACGAATCAATGTATTGCGGAGTTGCCCAGTTAAGTGATCAGGTAGTTGTCCTTCATATCTAAGCCTTGTGATATCATCTAATATTTCTTGTTCTCTGAATTCTTGTCTGAGATAGCCACTGCAACCTCTTGTAATAACATTAGGGTCAAAACCTTGGATAATGATGGTGCCTGCTGCACTTGCACTTCTAGACAGAGCTGTGTAATATGACATGTGTGAAAAACAGCTGTTTAAATGTACAACATTGTAAGGGCGGGTTTTTCCCTGAGATGCATGAGCTGTCATAGCAAAGTTGGGCAGCACCCATACTTGTTGTCTTTCAACAGATTCTTTTAGGTCACTTGGAAATAGACAGTGAATTGTTTTTGTGCTCTTCACAATAGGAACAACATTATCTGGTAGACCAGGTATTTGAACCAATTGAGGTGGATTATCCAATTTCACAAAGAGTGTGTCGAGAACACGTTTATCATGAGGGCCTTTGATTGATTGCCAGCCAACAACAATGCCTTCCTGGCCTTTGGTGATGCATAATTCAGTTGCATCATTGTTTCGGATCATCACAGGCATGCCAAGACACAATGGGAGCTTTCCAGGAAAGTGTTCAGTTGCTCCATGGTTGAGTTTCCAAATCTCAAGTTGTTCATCAAAATTAATCTGATTTGATTTGTGAATTGTCTTTGATGCCACTTTGGATTTCCCCCATTTGGTTTTATTAGCTGGATCACTTTCTTTGCCCCATTTGTCCATAGAGTAGAAGTGGGTCAACTTTTGATTTGTATCCTCTGCAAAACGCTCACATCCAAGCTGATTGATTCTGTCTTTTTGAGAGTGCACCCCACAGATGATAGCAACATTTCTGAAATTTTTTGCAGCAACATTTGGCTGATCTGAGCGTTTGCCAGCAATTCTCTTTCTTAGAAATCTGATGTCTTCAGGAGTGCATGCACCATATCGCATGTTTACTAAAGCTGATCGCAATGATGCATCATCAGGTGTTTGTGTCTTTTGACGCATATTTTCTCTCAAAATGACAACTGTTGTGATCTGATGCCAGAGTGCTTTGCCAATAGCTGCTTCTTGATAATGTGGCTTCAGGCCAGAATCTATTTGTGTTCCTACTGAACCACTATACAAAGATGCACCTCCAACAGGTGGCAGTTGTGCAAAATCTCCCGCAAAAATAATATTAATGCCTCCAAATGGCACATCAAATACATTCAGAGCTTTGGCAAGTTGTGAGCTGATTTTGTATAATTCATGGCATGCCAACATAGATACTTCATCTATGAAAATATAATCAATTCCCTCTAGCCTTGCTCTCACTTGAGCAATTGCTACACTTTGATTACTGGTATCATTATTCATGCGAATGCCTAGGAATGAGTGGTAAGTTGAGCCACCCAGTAATGCTGCAGATGTTCCAGTTGGACCCAGTATAACAAGACGATGTAATTCATGTCTATGTTCAAACAAATGCTTGAGTGCTTTGATTACTTGACTTTTGCCAGTTCCACCCATGCCACCTAGATACATTTTTAGCTGATCTGAATTTAAAGTCGCAGTGTGATTAGCAACAATTCTAAATGCTCTTTGTTGTTCAGTATTTAATTTGAAAAAAGTAACTGTGCCATCTATCAATTCCTGAACAACTTGCATCTTTGCTTGGAAATCATGTTTTAAATATGATTGGTCAACAACTTTAACGTCATTTTCAGATGCATGAGTTTTTCTGGTGTGTTCAGCATTAGCGACACGTGCATTTCTATCAGCAATGATTTCTTGTCTTTTATCTTGAACAGCTGTTTTCCATTTACCACCAGGCTGTATGATTTCAGGCTTAAGTGGAGAAGTATCAATTGTATTGATGCCATCAGGACTGAAATCCAGCCAACCAGCATTTCTGACACTATCTTCAGTGGCATTCATTTGTGCATTGATTAGTCTTCCTTTTGATCCAAGGGTCGAGTATTTATTTAATCCATAATCCTCATTATCAATTCCTTCATTATCACCAAAATCATCACCATGACCATTCTCATTGATATCATCCATGTTATCCATTTCTTCTGATGTCATCCAAGAATGAAATATACCAGCTGTAGCATCACCCTTTTTGAGCTGAGCTGAATAATCATCTCGAGCATCATTGCATTCATATCTAATATTAAAATGATCCATTATTTGGCTTTGTCGTGATGTAAATTTATAGTCTGTGAATGCCTCATCCCACGACTCATTGTTATTCTTAAGATCTTGGCCTGTTCTCCAGGGCTTGAATAAAGTAAGCATGGTGGCACAGTAATATTCTCTATCTCCTCGATCTCTTCTTGGAAGTGAACCACCTACAAAGTTAGGCACAACTTTTTTATATGATGAATGATATTCTATCCAGTGTGTTTCATGTAATGGATGAGCTGACAAAAAATATTTATGAGCCTGTTTATTGTCTGTGCCATCAGAACCAATTGAATCTGAATTTGCATTAATATTGCAGGCATTATCACTGTCCTCTTTAGAAATGTCATTTCCATCTTCATCAGCAGTAATAGACCCACTTGAATCAGTGTTGCTATCATAACTACCACTGTAATCACTATTTTCATTGCAACTGTCAACTCTATTCTCATTATTTCCTAAATTGAGCTCATCATCATCAATATCACCTAGTGACCTGAGATTACATCCAGCTGTTGCTTCATATTGTTGATTTTTTGCATTTGAATCAATCAAGTCCAGCTCATCATCACTGTTTTGAGCATTATGATTTTTCTGTGTTGGAGTAGGTATTTTTACTCGTCTTGCCATTTGTATCCATTCATATAGGCATGTAACATTATAGGTATTTGGTCTATACATGTAATCATGGACTGCTGTAAAGCCAACATATTGATTTTGGTTTTTTTGCAAGAGAACCTTGTCTGTCTCACTGTTTTCAACAGTATCCTGGTCAGATTTGAACACCTTCATTGTTTCTCTCACATAACTTTTCCAATACACTGTTACAAACTTGTGGCTTGTATAGTGATCTGGATTACCTAGCAGATACAAAGATGCCATTGGACCACCTATTTCCATCTTTGATGTCAATGAATTAATTATCTGTGTTATCAAACGTCTAGCTTTGTCTTTTTGTTTCATAGATCCTCCCAGCATTTCAGAATTTTTAGTAAAAACACTCCGAATAGAGTCAAAGATAGTGTATGTTTTCAGACCAGGTTTTGTAACATAATCAGTGACATATGCCACTATAGCCTTGATAGCAGTACCTGAGAGGAGGCTTGTCACATCTGAGTTGCACCGAAGGAGATATGTTATGCATGGTGTCAATGTGTTGATCCAAGCTTCACCTTTTTTCATGTTCAAAGCTCCTGATTTAGGATCAATTTGAGTCTGTTCAAAGGTTTGTCTTGGAAATCTGGCTTTGCATTTGCCATGCTTGTTCATACACGTCGGTCTATCTTTTTTGTTGGCCTTCTCGCTACTTGACTGATTTCTACCACAATTATGTATATTAGAACGCATAATCAAGTCATCAACTATACTTGAAAATTTATCCCACCACAAATTAAGTTGTGACTTGTTAGAACAATGTTCATTACAAACATGATTTGACTTATTGCACATTGGTGGAGGTGCATCCGGTAATGTCTGAGTAGGATCCTGATAATCCTTAGATTGACTGTTTTCTTCAATGTTGGCTTTTACATCAGCCATGGATCCAGTAACAAACTCTCCAATATGCACACTCTCAAGATACTCCACCAATCTTTGTTGAAAATCAGAATTTGGATCCATAATTCTGTCTCTGATTTGTTGCGGTGATAATACTCCTTTAAGCCACAAGAGCATATGCATATGCAATGTCAACCGTCCTTGTTGTTCAACTGTTCCATAATATGCTTCTGTATTGCCATAGATTCCTGGATGATTTTCTCCAACACCAAGTACATGCTTAATGAATAACTGTGTCATAAAATGAAAAAATCTTGCACCAGCTACTGGATTGTGGGCAATTAATCGATATCTTTCATTATAATCCCTTAGAACAGGATTAAATGTTTCTTTGGTGTCTGCAAAATATAATGAGATTGGATGTTTGTTGTCGGCAGGAGCAAATGTAATAAACCAAGAGGGTGCACCAACAAATGAAATCAAAGACCAAATTTCATTGCGCATATATTTTTTGCTGGTGACAGATCCTTTTACACCACCTCCAACATGATCAATATCATTAATGAGTTTAAAACACAATTTTTCCTCATCTGTTTCTGGTATTACTTTATCACCATTTTCCATTCTTTTAGAAATGTCTGCTAGTGTATGAATGTTGACATCTAACAACCTATTAGAAATCTCCTGGAATTTTGACTTTTCCGCTAATAAATATCCTGCTGTAGTGCATTGTTTTATCTGTTCGTGATTAAATGCAATCAATGGAAAATATGGATCTTTTTGAAATCTTTTGTCATGATACATAAGCAAATGTCTTTTGTGTCTAATATCTGATAATTCTCCCTGCTGATAGGCATTGCCAATTCCACCAAGTCCATATGGAAACAACCAGGGCATCATTTGAGGAAATAACTGTGGATTGCCATAAATAGATTCAGGATGAGCTGCATGACCTATGGCTAGAACTTTTTCATTTGAAGTCAAATGCTTTAATGCAATGGCCTTGAGAGCTTTGGCACTTTTGTTGGAATATTCTTCACCTGTCAAACCATGAACAACAAATGGACATTTTCCTGATTCAACACCATCTTCCTCTTCAATGTCATTAACAGCTGTTGACTCTGGATTTTTATTTGTAAAAGATTGATGATAATCTACAACAACTGGAGGACCATTTTCTGGATACTGATCAAGATTTCTTTGTGATATCTCCAGATCGTAATAATTACAATGATTCAACTTCAACCATTCCAATGCCGCTTTAACCTTGTTTCTTCTTACAAGAAGAGGTGTTCTCTCAAAGTCTGATTTAGTGGGCTTACATGGCCCTGTATAAATAAATGCCAGAACTTCATCCAAGTCTTCAATGGGTGGAGGTAGAATATCATACACTTTAGGAATAGGATTAGCAAAAGTGATTGCATTTGCTCTCATTTTATGCATCCCTGAAGACACTCTTACAATGCAACGATTGTGTCGTACTCTTGCAACCAGCAACTGTTCTGCAAATGATAAATCCATCAACTGTACTGGAACATCTCCTAACCATTTTCCATTTGCTAATGACAACAATGGGACTTTGTTTTTTGTCAAAGATTTATGGCAACTTATGCATATATTGTGCAGCTGTTTAATTAAGACAGGGCCATCCAAGCCTTTGATGGGATCTTCAGCAGTCAACCGCTCTGCTTGTGTCACATCTGGGTTTCTTAATATCTTCAAGTCTGCGTTGACATTAGAGAGCTTTAATAAATCTTTAATTGAAGTCAATTGACCACATATCGCACATCCTGATTCTGATATCTGATCAGGTGACATATCTTGACATGCGTTAGCTATAATTGTATGTTGTAGAGCAGCTGTGAGAGGTGGGGGTGGAAATATGTTTTTGTGTTTATTTTTGTATTTCTGTTCTGACTTTGCATGATTTAATTTATATTCTACACCTTTTTTTTGTTGGTATTTTGTCACAGAATGTGAGTTGTTTACTTTGTATTCTACACCTTTTGTTTGTTGATATCTTGTTACTGATTGCATATTTTTTACTTTGTATTCTATATTTTGGCTTTGATATCGTTTCACTGCTCTTGCATTAGATGCCTTTGATTCCTTATTTAAAACTTCAATATCTATGACATCAAATACAGGTAGATATTGAGCACAACTTGCACATATATGGCTCTTGATTGAAGTTTGAATATCTGCCTTATGAGATCTAGCATATGTGACAATATTATGAGCTGCTGCAATGGACTTTAGTTGATCTGTTGTTAATTGTGGTAATAACACATCCCATGGCACAAAACATGTTAATGTATTTAATGTATCAGTTCTTGTATCTGATTGTTTTATATATTCTCTGAATTTGAATTTCACATGAGTAGGATATCTTATGGAATTTGATAAATAAGGAGACAGCTCATTAAATATGAACAACTTTGATCCACCACCAACAATATTATGCATATTTGTATCGTTCTCCTTGGTATTATTATCATTAGAGCAATATTTATTATCTGATGCAGATTCATGTTTCAAAGCAGTGGTACATATGACATTAAGACCTATAAAATATTGTGAATAATATACCAGAAATACTTGAAAGATAAACAATAAACTATATATCATTAATGTTTGATATTTTTGCATATATACTGCAAAGTCATGTGCTACATACATGTTTTGTAGCAGCTTTAGATGTATTCTTTGACACTTCCAGGGAAGTATTTCATGCACAAATAATGAGTCATGCATGGATGCATTGACATATAGAAGAAGTCGTACATAGAATTCAATAATAAATGGTAGTTCTTTGTTGGGCTTTAAAATCCAATGGTTTGAACAAAGGTGATCTAGGTCAGGAAGACATTGTACTGTTTCTTCTGTTATATGAGAGATATCATGAGAAAAATGATAATCTCCACTATTGTTTAATATTCTCCTGTGGGGCACATGATGAGCAAGATAATCACACATTGTCTGTGTCCTTGAAATCAATTTCTGTGGTGCAGACCTATATATAGAATGATAGAAAAACACTATATCCTGGCATGCATTAGCTTGATAATTGAATAGCCTGTCTTGGGACACATGAGCAAAATGATAAGGAGATATTTGTGTCGTTAAACTCAGGTTCTGCAGTGCATGAACAGAATGATAAAAAAGCACCATATCCTGGAGTGCATCGGGTTGATAATTCAAGAGCATGTTATGGGACACATGAGCAAGATGATAAGATGATTGTGTTTTTACACTCAAGTTCTGCGGTGCATAAACAGGATGATAAAAAAGCACCATATCCTGGGGTGTATCAGGACAATGATATAACACCCAGTCTTGGGACAGATGAACAAGATGATAAGAAAATATTTGTGTCCTATCCTGGGGTGTTTCAGGACGATAGTATAACACCCTGTCTTGGGACACAGCAAGACGATAAATAGATATTTGTGTCCTATCCTGGGGTGTGTCAGGACGATAGTATAACACCCTGTCTTGGGACACAGCAAGACGATAAATAGATATTTGTGTCCTATCCTGGGGTGTGTCAGGATGATAGTATAACACCCTGTCTTGGGACACAGCAAGACGATAAATAGATATTTGTGTCCTATCCTGGGGTGTGTCAGGACGATAGTATAACACCCTGTCTTGGGACACAGCAAGACGATAAATAGATATTTGTGTCCTATCCTGGGGTGTGTCAGGACGATAGTATAACACCCTGTCTTGGGACACAGCAAGACGATAAATAGATATTTGTGTCCTATCCTGGGGTGTGTCGGGACGATAGTATAACACCCTGTCTTGGGACACAGCAAGACGATAAATAGATATTTGTGTCCTATCCTGGGGTGTGTCAGGACGATAGTATAACACCCTATCCTGGGGTGTATCAGGACGATAGTATAACACCCAGCCTTGTACCTTATGGACAAGGCCATGAGATGTTTCTGTTGTTATGAATAGGTCAGCTAACACAAATGCGATTGGTCAGAAGTTATATACTCGATGATGCATTTGTGTCTATGATTCTTATCAGCTTCAAATGACTATGGGATTTTGAAATATATACCAGCAAACATGTCCGCATCATCTGTATATGCCATATGATACGGGTCAATTGAACTAGCCTATACTCTCGATAGATATTAGTTGCGGCAAGACAGCAATCTAGTTATGACACCCACCTTAGCACTGTTCAAATGACAAGATGGAGCAGGAAAAAGCAACAATAATAGAAACACAACACAGTGGAACAACATGGTATGCAGGCAAGAGTATTGAAACCGTTGAGTTTAATTTTCGGAGTTTAGCTTTCAGAGTAAGAAAAACTCTTAGTAATCAGACAAGAACAATATGCAGACCGGCTGGCAATAATTTAAAACATGAATACAAAAATGTACAGGCTAGGGTATCAACAGACAATTCCAGACAAAGACGAATCCAAAGGGGGGTGGAGGTGGTACAGGTATATACAAGGTATTCAGCGACAGATATTGGAGATAATCAAATACTACTCATTGCATGATGCGAGGACGACAACCCATTGCACGTTGAGTGACAACTGCGTGGAAAGCTCTTTGCCAACCCAAGTATTCGCGGTGTATCCAACAAGACAGATGCTGCCAGATAAATCGTCAGTCCAAGGATTCAACGTTGTATCTAGAAGTTGCAGTTGATTCGTGTTGAAGTTGCCCTTTCTCCCATCGTAAATTGGAACTGAGTTACATACATAGCACATATTAATGATTGGTAACACAATTTAACGAAATACGACAACTCACCATGGTCATCAAAATTGAGAGCACCCTTCACTGCTCCAGTCCTCGATGATCCGGCTACTTTAACAGGTGATTTGGCAGGTGAGCCTTTAGCCAACAAACGGCTGAATCCTTGCTGAGAACGGTCTATACACAACTCAGCAATCATATTAACAAAGTTAATCATGGTTTACCTCCACCGTCCTTAGGCTTGGCTCTGGTGCTGATGGATATCGCATCTTCATAGATCTGGGCATGAAGTTCTTTGGCCTTAAAAACCATACAAAAGAAGGCACAGAAGCGTTCCCACTCCTGGGTGCACAAAGTGCCGGTTATCTGGCGGAACATCCCTTGAGGATCACGCTCATGCAAATTGGAGGAGTTGACAGCAAGAACGGAAGTGAAAATGGTGTAGAGAAAATTGTGGGGAGCGTTCGCTTGAATGGCATATCTTGTGCTCCGAACAGAATCAGAAGATGCAGCGGACTTGACAATAGAGGGTGATGCACGTGAAGGATTAACAAAGATCCCAGCTCTCGTGAACGTAATGGCCTTGATGATAACACTATTAATTATATTGGTGAGTAACTACATCAGTATATTTTTCAATGTAATAAAATAAATCTCACTCGATATTGACACCTGGACAAACATCAGGAATTAAGCTCAAATAAAAGGGACCCATGGGATTCGGTCCATTGTTTGATGTGACAAGTGTACCAGCACTTGATCGAACATGTGAGTTAGAATAAGACTTGAGAAACAACATACACACCGGAGGTGAGGAAGATTTCCATATGTGTCAGCAATGAAAGGATCAAACAGACCCGGGTCAGTGACTTCACAGTCCAATGGTGCCTTCTCAGTAGTAGGATTAACAAACGAATCACTATTACCTAATCAGCTGCCATATAGAATTAGATACGCAATACGTACGCTTCAGGCAAATCCTCCATATACACAAGTTTCTCCTCCTGGTCGGTGACTTTCTTCTTGCCCTTGGATACTGGCCTGGAAACTAATCAAATGGTGAACATGATCAACGATGAAAAACTAAACTTGTTCTCAGTTGTCCTCTGATATACTGGAACCATATTCTCACTGGGTGTCGCTGGTTTGAATTTGCTCTTCTTGACCACAGTCCTACGGAAATATAAGCGTAACTCCAGAGATGAAGACAGCTCCTACTTGGTATTCTTGCCTGAAGAACGTATCATAGCTTCATCGTTTGAGCCCTTTGATTCATTGGTGATGTTTGACGTTTCTTGTACACGTACTCTGGTATGGTGTGAATCAAGTATACCTATGAAGCATCAGTTTGAATAACTCACCGCTCCTTTCTTCCTTTGACATGAGGACTACAGAATATTAGTATTGATGCATGGATACAGTAACATATGAGCGACAAACTTGACCAACTCAATATCGCTATCACTGTCCACAACCCTGTGAAGGATTATAAGGGAAGTACCACACAGAATCAACACAAACTTACTTTGCACGATTAGTACGTGCCACTGACTGATTATCCTCAGAAATATTGTCAGTAGCCGTATCATCCGGTACAGGAAGACTATTGATAAGATCTCCTCAGCACATATCCACAAATGTAAAGTGGCATACCCTTCAGATTCTTCAGCGTCAACATCAATTAATGCAGAGTCAGACTGATGGCTGATAGATGGTAACAGATATACGGTTAATATAGTGTATTTGCAATCATATGATACATACCCTTTTGCTTTCTTTGTGTTAGATTTAACGCTAGTAAATGTCCCATCAGCATGTTCATGTTAACAGATAATGCAAAAGCGGTTGGTGCTTACAAAAATACATCATCCTCATCCTCATCCTCATAAACCAATGGAACATCTTTGGACTTGGACTTCTTGTTATTTCTAGATTTGCAAAGTCAGCACATGATAAAAATGGCTAAGTCATTTACGCATGCATACAAAGACTTTTGGCGTTTGTTAACCCTATTGTGTGCTAAACCAATGACCTAGAATACACAAAGGTGGCACTTACGGTAGCTTTGCAATAGGCTGACCTTCAGAGTCAGACTCAGATACAGCGCGTTTCTTGGAACGCTGGATGGATCGGGAAGCCCTTGTAGGAGTGGACGGATTAATCTTTGATGACACATCTCTGTTTAGAAATGAGTGGATGAGTGGTCGGTCACTAAGGCAAGAACAAGTAGATACTTGATGACATTGTCACCGTCCGATTCCCCTCTATTTAATGTAAGTTGTGAGTTGATGTGTAAAGTCCTGAACAACATACAGTACATCCATGTCACTGTAGAAACATCTTAGTAAGTAGTGACATGTAGAAGTTTAATGAATACCTGGAACCATATTCACGCTCGTTGACTTGCTTGGTTGCTTTTTTACGAGAAATAGATCTAATTCAAAGCAATCAGTCCCAGGTGGAATAGTTATGCTAAATCAGAAATGAAAACATACTTGGAGCTTTGCTTTGTTGCAGCACGACGGGACATGGATGACATGATACAGTAAAATACAAGGACAAGTTTGTTTTCAATAACCTCTTTTTACAAATAATGATACACATGTATCACGTGTACCAGGAATGTAATCGTCTTTCCAGCATATTCTACAAGACGTGATGTATCACGTGTACCAGAAATGTAATCGTCTTTCCAGCACATTCTACAAGACATGTGCTCAACAAATTGTTAACTGTACAGAATGTTCATGTGTAGTGCGACAAATACAGATTGTACATTAATGAGGCGATTTTATCTGGTTAAAGTATATATTAGAGGAGAACAGCCAGAGACCTAATCAATGCTATTTGTTACAAGACATACCAATATGAATATAATCCAACGTGCGAAAATCTGCATATATAGTCTGTATACGCAAGTACCTCCCTCCCATAGCAATCTATGAATAAGTTTTATGAGCTGGTAGCTGCTGGTGAGTAGAAGAATTTTATACTGTCATAGCTTGATTCAATCATATAATTACAGGTGAAAAACTGGAACTTGAAGCCTCCATACAGTATAACGGTTCCAAGCAAGCTAGCTATCTCTGCACGTTGACTAAAGTAAGAGCCTGAATATCTTTGCGACACAGCAAAAACTTAGCTGCATACAGGCTGATGGCCTTCTTGATTCACTGCAAGTCCGCTATAAGAAAGACCGTCATCAGTACCAACTTGTAAAGGGGGGACTGGGAGAAGGACCTGAAGAAGTAGTATTACGTCTGACAGGCATCCTCACTCACTGTGAACTACCACCAGTTCTCAAGCTACCCAGGTATTTCCAGCACAATGACGTGAATGAAGAACTTACTCAAATTTCAGGAATCCAATGCGTATTAGGCAGGCAATACAATTGACTGGTTTGGATACCCACAAGTACAAGGCGGCTTTGGAGGGTATATCAACAATTTGTTCGACCTTTGCCAAGCATATGCGTTCGGACACGTTAAAAGACTGGATGCCTGATATGTTCGAGGAATGGATTGTTGTAGGAGCTGGCAACCGATATTTCAGCACTGGTGCAATTGCGGCATCTGCTGAAGTTGTACCTTTCAACAACCTTGTTGATCCTGATGGAATTCTGGCATCTGTAGATTCCAAGTATCGCCATACTGTGGATAATGAAGTTGGCTATTTTCAAAGGGCGACAAAGGATGATGGTAGCTTCCGGTAAGGTTTACAGTTATATGAAATTTCCCATGTCAAATACTCTACCTTAGATATACCCGCATGAATCCAACCAATATTTCTGTCGGAGATATTGTGGAAGCACGACTTTCATTCTTGGTAGTCCCTCTTGCCAGTGGTGATAAAAACAATGTCAGCAAAGATTTTAGACTTGTGATTGTGCTTCGATCGCTTGCCTTGATTGACAATACATTCACAAAGGTTGGAAATCAAATTTCATTGTCCGTTGTTATCCCAATTGTTAATGTCTTATCAGAAAGCTGCGCTTGCACAAGCACAAGCATTGTTTCAGAAGCCCAAAGTTTTAAAGACATTAAAGAGGAATGCGGACTTTTCTGAGGATGAACAAGAGACGTAGTACTCAACATTTCAGATATTTAACACTGTTTAATCAAAGACTCAATCATATAAAATCTTCGGTTTAATCACCAACAGACAAATTGAGTAGTAGTAGCACAAAATACATGCATAACAAAACATGTGAAACTCGATATAAATCATGGGACCGCATCACATACAAGTACAGTAAGATACATTAATGTTACAACCAAGTCAAAAGTTCAAGTGACGTATTCAGAATTTAGGGCAATGGAACTAAGAAGCTGAAGAGGTGATATGAGAACCAATAACAAATATATAAGAGATATCTTACCGTCAACCAAAAGCTCTGTCAGACGATCCTGACTCATTTTAAGAGGAATTGGAAAAAGGGATGCATCGTCATGATTAGCACCCTTTGCCCATGTTACCTTACCAGCCGCTACATCTCCAAGCCCAACCAGACTGGCACCCTGACCACAATTGTACACCAAGCGCTTATCCCAGCGAACGACTTTGCACAGTATATGCTCCACAAAAATGACACCACAACCGATGTCAAATCCCATTGAAGACCGATCCCGCTGCGACAGATTATCATCAAAGTGTTTGAACACACATTTGAATGATGTGTGGGTCCTGTGGAGAGATGTGACATCGAATCCTAGTTCCTGTAGACCACGATAAGCACCAGCCTTCTTCATCTTCCATATCCAGGCTGTTACGTCTTCTACAAGAGGAGGCGTGCAGAGGTGTGCAAGTGTGAGATTATTTGTGAGTTGAAACGCAGTAAGGGAGGATTGTGTTGTTGATCCTAAGCCAGCTACACTGAGCTTGCAAATAAACTGATGCATATCATTCCATGTGGGTTTATTTCCTGTGAAGGAAGCAGGGTCTTGGTTGAAAAGCGGTCCAAGAAAGTTCGTCCACCTGGTCTGAAAATCATCACTGAAGAGTTCAGTAAAACGATTCACCAGAGGATCTCGATGGGGGATTTTTGAGAATAGACTGAGCTGACAGGAAGGCTGACCCCATATGGTTGGTGAGTCAAAATGAATATACCCTAAGGCTGCCTGCTCGCGTCTGTTCAGGGCAAAAAAGCCAGTTTTCTTCTTTGTATCGCCTGCTTTACTTGTCTTGGTCTTGGATGAAGATGGTGATATGGGATTATAGCGTAGATCGGTGTAGAAATGCGAGTTTTTCCTGACAATTTGATCAAAAGTCTCTATACATTCCTCCAGTGAATCGGACCAGAATGTGACGCTGTTCAAAAACTTGACGGTGTCCTCACATTGAGAACTAACCATAAACACCAATGCATTGGCCAAACCTAGTCGTCCGGTGAGTTGCCTGGCTGGCAAGTGTTTTGCAAACAGAATCGCATATGGGCTGGCATGACGGAATGGGTAAGTCTGACTAAGTGTATGTGTCCGTTGGTACTTCGGCTTCGTTTGGCCTAAGAGAACGCGATTGAGATGGAGGTCTTGAATGCCCTTTCCATGATCCACAGATAAAGCTTCACGGCAGATTAAAGCAAGAGCACCAAAATGTGGCGCCTTGGAATCTGTCAATATGTCCTCCAATTTCTTGATGGGAAGAGCAGGCTTGAGTGGGGACCGTGGAACGCATTTCTTCTTGGATCTCGATCCCTTGGATGCCCCACCTGGCAGAGCAGAAAGACTCCTATCACCGAGATCCACCAGAGCACCACTAACCAACTTTCCAATGTAATCACACCAATCTGCTATCTTTGGTTTAGCGGCCAGCAAATCCTCAACATGAGTAATGAGAGGTTCCATAGTACTTGCATAATCCCGAATGAGTTTACTGGCGAATGCGTCATCCTTCTGCAGGTTTTTGGTAAACATCCTGGCTGGACTGGATAGGAAATTGCGGATGCCATCAGATGCCAGTATGCCCTCTCCAACAATATCAACTAATGCCATAACAATCCCACCTCGAACAATTGAGCGGTCAACTACATTCTTGTTCCAAGTTGTCTTTGAGTCGTTAGGAATTTTACGACGTCGAGAGGTGTTGAACAGGTTATCCGCTGTATCAAGTGAGGGGATGATAAGTGCATCACACCACAGTGCAAAGAGGACTTCTGAAACAATGGCATAAAGTGCTGCATCACCATTGTTGATGGTCCGATTCACAATTGGCAGAGGTGTGACGGCAGAAGAACTGGACTTGATGCGATTGTCAACAAAATGGGAGGGTATGAGTGAAAGTCTTGTGAAATCGTCATTGAACTCGAGATGAGGAGTCGGTAAATTGGTTGTCTTTGCTGAGGTCTTGCGTCGTTTGGTTCCATGACTAACAATACTTTGTTGTCGAGTACGAACACATGTGACATATTGTACGACATGGTTGACGCAGTTTGCAAATGATGGGAAAGTAGCGTTAATTGTGTGTTCTCGATGACTGTTAGCCACCTGTCGCGCCAGATGTGGGCCACTTTCTTCATACCACTGAAAGAACACCAAGTAGGAACGACACATCTGCCACTGGATAGCTCTTTGGAGAAAATACAGTTTTTCAGATTCCACCATCAGGGCAGGGAGAATATCGACTGAGCCAACGATCTGTTCCAAAATTAGGGTGGCTTCATCATTTGGTGATACGTTGGTGTACTTTGATTCTGGTGCAAGTTCCATAAATGCTGTGACCTGATTGTCAAGGTCAAGACGATCACGAAGAAGCTTGACAATGGTATTGGAATCCATAGGCTTGCCAACAAGGTTCTGACCAGCATCCAGCGCAATAGCTTCCTCTTGGAGTCTGGTCACATCAAGAAGTATATCGAGCATCTTGAAGGACGTATCAGGCACAGGACCGAGAAACTGTGAAACCACAGGCATAACAAGCATGCCTGTAGTTACAGAGGAACTTGGTTGCTTTGTGGGTGGGTCAGTTATGATGTCGGGTTGAGGGCATGCAGAAGATGTATTCTTTGGCTTTGGGTCTTGGTCGTCAACCCAATCCTCATCCGAAGTGTCGCTATCATCATCGGACCCAGCTGATGACACCAGTTCATGTAAGGGACGAACATTGTTCTGGGGATTCCTATGAAACTCCTTGAGAAGGCAGGGAGCAGATTTTCTAAATCCAAAAGATTACAAAGATATTGGTATGGAATAAAAGAAACACATACGCAATTCCCTTATGCTCATACCACAAGTCCTCAGATGGTCCGTATCCCTTGAATCTTAGACGCCATTGGGGAATCCCCTAAACAAAGAGTTTCAGTTACAAAAGGAAATAGTAATGAGTAAGTGAAAGAATCCAGACGATACTTACATCAATTATTGCAACCTCCTGGATAGATTCAATCTCATACTCTGAGCCATCATCATTCTCAATCTCTACAGTGTCATCTGCTTCAGGAAGATGGGAGTCATCCAACTGTTCGGTCACAGGAGAAAGAGCCTTTCGCTTTGATCCTGACTGTCTGACATTAGCAGCAACAGCTGCAATAGGCTCTTCAGAATTGATATCTATCACCGATGCTGGGGGGGATGACAAAGGTGTTGAGAGAGTAGAATGAGCAGCGTCTGAATCCTGATCTGGAGTAACTGCAAGTCGTGGCTTGATGGGGAGTCGGACATTGAGAGGTGCAAGTCGTGGGCGAGAGGATTCCAATGAATTCTTGTATGATTCTCGCAAATGCTGCTGGGTATTTCCATATGCCGTCTTCGTAATAGGAATATGATGTGGATCACATATCTTCTGCACATACCACGAGTAGTATCCTCTCATTCGTCGCACAAAAGACCTGTCTTTGACCGGATCGTATGGAAGAGGTGCCATCCTACAAATCTCCCCATTCTCATCGGTATAAGTCATGCTGGACAGCATAACAGAAGGATGCACAGGGGAATCTATGCCAGCAAGAATGGCGCTATTCCAGGAGTTACACACAAGGTCACGTGCAAGGAAATTCTTGTGTGTTGCGATATCTCCAAAGATTTGTAGGCCATCACTAGCAAAGGTAGGGTATCCACGGCTGAAATGTGACTGAGATCCCATGTTTCCGAAGCCTGTGACTGGGGTAACGAGAAATGGGGTAATCCGTGTAAATGCAGCATGATTAGGATATACAACCATGCCGACCCGATTTTGCATGCCAACCAAATCCGCAAGCTGACCAAGACCAGTCTGCGCCAGCCACTCCTTTGCCACAACTGGATCTGGATTTACAGTTGGCTTCTCACCACCATGAAGATCCTGTCCCTTGAACACTGAAAAAAACACGGCAACATTTATTGCCCTGAAGTATAAAGCAGGCCTCGGGAAGAAGAAGGGACCAGAATCACTGCCTATTGTGATTGTTAATAAATGCATTTAGAAAAGAAATATGACAAAAACATATACCTGGAGGTAAGC
This sequence comes from Hygrocybe punicea, assembly GCA_963556145.1. Lineage (NCBI taxonomy): Eukaryota > Fungi > Basidiomycota > Agaricomycetes > Agaricales > Hygrophoraceae > Hygrocybe > Hygrocybe punicea. The sequence continues at coordinate 3,563,264 of OY744472.1, read as the reverse complement.
GTATAGCCAGAATAAAAAGAGTAAATGCCGGATGAAAATCATTGCGATCGGTGTGCAATCTCCCCTGGAACTGACCAATCATGGAAGCCAGATCACCGATATCAGATGATACATTGACTTGCAGACCAGTGTTGTTCGGTAAAGGACCACCAAATCCAGGCACATTGTTATCCCAAAAGATCCACTCAAACATATCCCACTCCAGCTTGGAGATGCAAGCTGGCATGATGTGTCGGAACAGCTGGTAACAGATGCGAAGAAGGCGGGATATCTGTGGATGTTGAACTTGAACAGCAGGTGCAATTACGCCACGTCCATCACCCTCAATCTTGGTTGTGGCCAAACTGGAGGAACCATTACGAGGATCGCCAATGTCTGTTGTGGACCTGTCATTGTGCTTAAGTCCAAGGTCGTATATGGCAGGAACAGCAGGCTGGCCAATAACAGGTGGTTTTCCAAAGGCTATTTCCAGTACTTCATCAGCGAGTCTGCTGACTTCTGGGCCGCACGCATACTGTTGCATGGAGGAAACGGTTTGAATGCAGGTGACGGTGATGATATGTTTATCGGAGCCATTTATACGATTAACGAATGGTATGCCAACAGGCATCAGGATCATGCCAGGAACTGGAACGTGTACAAGTTTCCCATCAACCAAACTAGGACCTATGTTTGGAGGGGTAATGGTATGGAGCAGTGTTTCCAGAACCATGCTTTTCTTAGCCGTGTCGAAATTGGCTACATATGTGTATCCCCTTTGATAACGGTTATCTTGAACCAACGTATAAGATGGCGCATTAGGATAGACGAATCCAGATCCCTCAGGAGGATTTGTGGGGGGAGGTGGAACCAATACAGCTGGTGACGATACAGGTGTCCTGGATATCTGATCTTCACACCAAAATGAGTCGTAGGGCGGTTCTGTTGTATAGGAATCCAGAGGAGATATGCTGTATACATCCCTGATACCAAAGAGAACTGGATTGTCTGATTCAGGATTATTGTGGCCTATTGAAGGAGAATTAAACAAAAGCAAGAAAATATAATGTTATAGAAACGAACATGATAGATTGTCCTGATTTCTGTTGACAACTGCGACATCCAAGTCCATCTGATCGGTATTTGACCCCATAGGAGCATCAAACTGGTTGCCATCATCCTATGAGAACCTTGAGCAAGCAACTCAAATTAAAATGAGTACTCAGAACTCACCGGAGCATTTTGTTCACACATTTCCACATTAATCAAGTCAGAGAGATCCATGAGTACGTCAAAGGACAGTGGGGAGTTTGGGATAGATGCGAGGTTGAAAATCAGTTCTCTGTGGATCTAGTACACACTACCAGTATATTCTCAAAGAGATGAAATCGGTGTCAACAGTGGTAGTTGATAATAGAGAATCTTCCAAATTGGAAGGGGAGGCAACTGTAAACCCGCCAGCCCAATCTCCCTACACACTGTATTACAGAGAGCGGTGCAGTGATTGGTTAGATCACAAGCAACTGGGGTAACACTCGTAGAGAGAGCCCAGGGAGGTAGCACTTCTCTGTAATTCACCTTGCTCTAGTCTCCTTTTAATAAACCAATGTGCAGCACTACAGCCACAGCAAGAACTGATGAGAGTGATAATACGCGAGTCCAGAACTAGTCCCAGAAGTACCAGATCAATCGGAGACGAAAAGCCAAGCGCAAGTGAAAAAGCCAATGAAAAATTGACTTGTCACGGGACCAGAGTGGTCTCTTGGAAAGGCCAAGATACCAGCAGAAAGAAGTTGCCAAGAGGTCCCAAATTGGCTACAAAATCAAGAGATTTGGATGAGTATACTCTGAGACAAAGAGATAGGAGTGTGAGGATAGAAAAAGTCAAATACCTTGTGAACCAGCGGTTGGATTCTGCTGATTTAGTGGTAGTTGGATAGAGGGAAGCAAGGGCTTCAAAATAATTGCTAGGATGATAAAATTATGATTAGGGGTTGCTGTAATATCAACCAAATGTACCTGAATAGTAAAACAGTTATAGCTCCACAACCACTGAACCAAATGGAGATTTGGAGCTACGGAAAGGAAACCCTTGCAAAGATCTCCAAGATGGCTCTAGATGTGTAGGATGAAGACACAAGATGAGTGAAATCCAGCTTTCAAAAAAGCAACGTACTTTGTCGTTTATGAGAGCTTTGACAGCAAAGATTGTTGGTGTACAACACCAAGAATCAGGCTAGGACAAGCACAGAGGCAGTTTAAATTGTCTGGGACTCCCAAAACAATTGTTGGGCTAGTAGGTATAGCAGAAAGCAAAAAGCAATGCACCACCGTGACCAAACAACATTGTTTGCGCAAAAAATATAACATTTCAACTATTAAAGTAATACAACAAGGCTGAGAGAGCTCATTCAAGTGCAAACAAAGGTAGAGCATTGATTAAGTGTAGGCATAAGGTAAGGGTCTCCCAACAATGCTGGAGCAACAAAAAAAAACAGAAAAAAAAAGTGGGTGGAGACAGAATGATTCTGTACGCAGCTGTTCCCCTCGCCCAAACTCATCCTTTCAGTTGGAAACAGGATACCAGAATTGATGAGGGTCTGTGTGAACTTAACTCAGTGGTATCCAAGCGACGGTGCACAAGAAAAATCAAGGGGGGGGGGCCACTCACAGATTGCGTGTGCGGCCGTTCCCCTCGCGCAAACACATCGCTTCGGGGGGAAACAGGGTGCCGGAATCGACCACGGCCTGTGTGAACTTAAGTCAATGGTTTCCGAGCGACGGTGCACAAAAGAAAACAAGGGGGGGGGGAAACTCACGGATTGCGTGTGCAGCCGTTCCCCTCACCCAGACTTGTCGTTTCGGTCTGAAACGGGGTGCCGGAATCGACCACGGCCTGTGACAACATGAGTCAGTGGTTTCCGAACGACGGTGCACAAAAAAAAACAAGGGGGGGGGCCACTCACGGATTGCGTGTGCGGCCGTTCCCCTCGCGCAAACACATCGTTTCGGGTGGAAACACGGTGCCGGAACTGACCACGGCCTGTGTGAGTTTAAGTCAGTGGTATCCGAGCAAAGGTGAACAAAAAAAAATCAAGTGGGGGGCAACTCACGGATTGTGTGTGCGGCCGTTCCCCTCGCGCAGACTCGTCATTTCGGTTGGAAACGGGGTGCCGGAATCGATCACGGCCTGTGTGAACATCAGTCAGTGGTATCCGGGCGAAGGTGAACAAAAAATATCCAACTCACGGATTGCATGTGCGGGTCATGGTGGGGCTGTTGAAGTTGCCATCTGCTGAATAAGCCGAAAGTGACTAGCAAAATCGCCTCGGGCATTGAGGCGATCTCTTGCTTGTCACTTTCTCTTACAAATATGGACATATCTATTTAATAAATATTTTATTAATAATTAATTAATTCATTACCAAATGGACATTTTTGGTAGAGTATTTGATTTGTTTCTCACTCAATTCTCCATGGATTTTGAAGGTTATATGGGAAAGGTTATAGTACTAAATGAAATGGAGGTGCTTGTCACCAGCACTAAGTGATTTGAGCCCAAATTCAGGCACTAGTGAGTTTACACCACACATAGGCATTTGAATTTTCATGAGATATATATCATAGAAGTAGCTGTTTCTAGGGCTTTTACTGATATATTCTGAGGGGATGACAGTATTTTGAATACGGTACAGGAACTGGTATACCTATTGATCAGAAATTACAAGTCATGTATGAGGTCACAGCACTCAGCTTTGCACACCTTATCCATGCATGTGACTTCCTGCTGCACCCTCTTTTCTTACGATCCTTATCACGTGATTGGACACTATTTTTATTTCGTGCACATGATTTCCTGCTGTGCATTCTTTCTTCATTATTATCCAGATTGTTTTCACAAATGTAAATGACTTGCCGAAGAATGGCAAATATGGATGATGGTATATAGCTACATGGTGATAATACAACCCCTCTCATCTATTTGACGAACTCATGATGACATGATGAATGCATTGAACAACACAACATAACAAAACAGAAACGAATATAATGAAATGAAAAATTGAGTATGAAAAGATAAAGAAAAGGACGAACGACCATTAACCCTCCCGTTCCCAGCTAACCAGCAACCAAGACCCGCCCAAATAAAGACAAAGTGTTCACCCCAGAAAGAAAGAAGTCAATGTCAAGCATTGACTTCAGGCCCATCCATCCTCCAGAATAGTTCAACGCGTTGATTGTTTAGGGTAGAAACATTGGCACAAAAAGGCCAGTCACAGACTTTGCGCTCTGTATGCAATCATCAAATAAAAATAATAATAAAGTATAAATGAAAAATGTACTTAGAGGGAGGACAGAGGACCTGTTCATAGCATCGGATAGTTTTTTATTACAATTTATTGCACAGAGAAGCAGCAATAAAAAGGAGTAGACACCAGAAGACCATGGTGAAAGACTAGAGGAAAAGAAAAGACGGATCGTGAGAATTCAGGCATATGACCCCCAGCAAACACGTGATAAGCACATGTTTCCTTACATAACCAGAATAAATGGTCTGAACCAAGTAGATATCAACGATCTTAAAGATCTATATATCAAGGAATGATCAAATACTACTCGTTACATGATGCAAGGACAACAACCCATTGCACATTGAGTGACAGCTATGTGGAAAGCTCTTTTTCAATCCACGTACTCATAGTGTATCCAATAAGACATATAGTTTGTTACAAATATATTAATGATTAATAGTATAATACCTATGTGCACACCCCTGATGATCATGAGGATTAAAGTCAGAGTCGCTGAAGTGGTTAGCAAAATTGCCTCAGGCATTGCGATGATCTCCTGCTAGCCACTTTCTTCTACAAATAGGGACTTATCTGTAATTTAATTAATTTCATTAAATGTCAAATTATTTACAAAGTATTACAATATGGCTACAATGAAGGCAATGGATGGGAATGAGAGATAGTCGTGATAAGTGAATGATAAGAGAGTCAATAAAGGTCAAAGAAAGGATTGGAGAGGGGGAATGAGCAGAAGGGTGAAAAAGGGGCAGAACAGGCTAAGAGGGGTAAAGGAAGCAGTGGAGATGGTGACGAATGGGTGCTGGGACTACAGCGGGACTGAAAGAAGGCTGGGAGGGTGCTGAATAGGGTGGAAAGGCTGGGAGGAGCAGGTGACACCTGGGTGAGCACCCCATGGTCAATTCAGATCCAGGACAGCTAATAAAACAGAAAACTCATCTAGTATAGCAGGAGGTGGGTGCACCACATCCCCTGCTGCCCTCAGAAACCCTCCATGGCGCTCCAAAGCAGCCGGAATGTGCTTCTGTTGCTGGGGTTGCTGGTGACACTATTGCTAGACATCGGTGACCTTTTGGAGGCCAAAAGGTTTCCTGGAGAGAGTTAGGGGACAGTAGAGGAGGATGGGAAAGTTGTAGGGCAGTAGGTGTAGCAGGGGGCTGGCAGTAGAGTCTGAAATGGAGGGGGATGGGGCTGTTGACCAAGAGAAGGTTTTGGATTCATCTGAGCTCGAATGCTCTCAACATGGATTTCAAACTCCACTTGAATTTTAGCCACAACTCCGGGCCACCCTCACTTATTTGCATTCTAGAGACTCAGATATCACATTTACCAGCTGCCTTAAGTGGACAAAAGTGTCCCAGACATACAATAGAATGTAGCTAGAAAGTACCATCTTTTACTTTGCCATATTACACCAGTTATTGTAGCTATACTCATATCTCTTGCAAAGAATAGCTCACAGGTAGCCCAAATTATACCAGATGCACTCCATAACTTTTTTCCAGCAGGATGGTCCCCATCACATACTCATTGTCAAATTTGGTGAAGATCCATGCAGTGTGCAAGTCAATAGAGGCTCTGGATTCTCGGATGAAACCAGTCAAAAGGGATTTAGAACTCAGTTGCTATATTTGGACACATTTTTCCCTCAGTCCCTGAGATGAATGAATGAATCACCTCAATGGCTGAAAACCGGGTTTATAAGAACGAGTTTTCCATAAATGGAAGAACTCGTAACAAATGAGATGGTGTGTACTATCCAGGTGTTGTCAATAGGTGCATCAGAGAAGCATCTTTACCAGAAAACAAGTCGACACATCATACAATGATTACGAGTTCTTCCATTTATGGAAGAATCGTTCTTATCAGTCCAGGATATAGGGCAGTTCATCAGTAATTAAATAATTAAAATAATTAAATAATTGATTAATGTTTGAAATCAACTATAGAGCCAAATTCTGCATTCCTAATGCATTTTTTTTGGAATAAATCATGAATAAACTAGAGTTTTGGAATTGTGTCCTCAAATATTGTCAGGAATATAGGATTCATCTTGAGGTCATAAAAAATAAAAAACCGCTCCAATGGATGAGAAAAAAAAATTGTATGACATGGTATTTGATTGAAAAAGGAAGTTGTCACTTTGTGTCACAGGAGTCTCAGCTCTCAACTCCCTGACTTCTTCCACAGTCAAGACCTGCTGTCCCAGGGATTTTGACCATGGCTGATGTGAATCAACCTCCCGCATCTTGTTTGGGTTGAAAATGAATGGTTGGGGGGCTTTAGGCCCTGAAGTTCTGGCTGTCTGCGCAACCACCACCACCACCCCATTTTCTACCACCAGGACACCCACTCCCATCCTGTTTTCGACCACCCCCAGCTAGCCTACACTCCCTGCACTCCGTTTTCATTGAAAACGAGTGACCGGGGGTCTCAAGCCCTCACGATCCGGCTGTCTGCCCAACCACCACCAGACTCCCTTTTTCTACCACCACCCCATTTTCACCCACCAGGACACCCCTTCCCACCCCGTTTTCAACCACCCCCGGCCAGTACATGCCCCCCGCAACTCGTTTCCGTAGAAAAGGAGAGGCCGGGGGGGTCCAAATCCCTCGTGTTTCTGCCTTCTGCCTCACCAGCCTGCCCCCCTTTTTTTGTTCACCAGGACCAGTCCCCCCCACCCCATTTTTGACCAACCCTGGCCAGTATATGTCCTCCGCGCCCCATTGCCATAGAAAACGAGAGGCTGGGGGATCCTAATCCCTGGCGTTTCCACCTTCTGCCCCACCAGCCCCCCCATTACGAGTTCTTTTAATTTATTAAAAGACTCGTTCTTTATCAGACCTGGTTCAGTGAAGGTTCGTAATTAATTAATTAATTCATTAATGTTTTTGCATCGCCTATAGAGAAATTTTTTTTGGGCAAGAGATATGATTCTACTTCTTATGCTGGAATGTAACATAAAATCTGGGCCATGTTTGGAGTGGCTTACATAAGCATCCAAATATGGGATGTCTCACACAAGACAAATTACCTTCCAATTATATTCAAAATATTCATACTACCTTCAGTTCTCATCGGAATGAGCTGAAAATTGAACTGCTGACTAATATAAACATTTTGGGCAAGATGTGACAGTCACATGTGACCAGTCTAACCATATAAGGTAATTTTTGATATTATATACCAAATTTTTTGCTGATCGCAATGGTAACAGTCACATGTGACCAGTCTAATCATATAAGGCAATTTTACACCATATATGCTAAATTTTGAGGTGATCACAGGAGTCATAGTCACATGTGACCACCATTACTATATATAGATATATCAGCCATATAAGCCGAAATTAGTATAACTCAGATGATATAATGATATTTTTACTTGAAACATATAATTCAATGTGATATCGCTGTATGTATTATATGCTAATTATAGATTTCAAGCAAAATCACTTATCCATGTTTGTAATAATCATACAAATAAAAATCCAGTGACAGAAATGAGACTTTGTTCATGCCATATGCAACATTGGCCCACTCAAGCATAGCTGTCTTCATATTATCATCTGTTGTGCAGCAAGGTTATAGAGGAGTATGGTTAAGCAAATGTAAGTCAATTGTTATTATGCTGTTTAGAGGCAGTTGTATTTGACAGTTGACCTGTTGCTCTCTCTTTTGGCTAAGAATATTGCATAATGATGAAGCAAAGAAGACATGACAGTAGGAGAGAAGGTCAATGAACACTCAAGACACACCATGTAGTTTTATTTTTTCTACTTTTTATGTTGCTATGGTGAGAGGTGGGCTTATCAATATACAACATATACTATATGTCTTATACCACATGTAACATGCTTTATGCAATTTAATGTTATTGTTTAACTCATCATGAAAGTGAGGAGGGGAAAAAAAGAACTCGTTCATGCCATGCGCAGCACTGGCCCACTAAACAAGTCTTTTTGACCACCAGGACAGCTCCTGCCCCATTTTCATCCAACCCTGGCCAATACACATCCCTCGTGCCACGTTTCCATGACAAACAAGACAACAGGGGGTCTGGCACCCTCACTGCCATCTGCTGCCCCAACAGGTCCCCTTTACTTTTTTTGACCGCCAGGACAACCCACCCCGTTTTGGACCATCCTCCGGCCAGCCCCTGCACTTCATTACCATAGAAAATGAGAGGAAAGGGGATTCAAAGCCCATGTTTCCACCTTTTGCACCCCCTCCCTCGCCTTCTTTGTATCTAGTAATATATGTAAGTAGATACCCTTCTATCAATATATTTGTTTAGAGAAATGCATGCATGCATCTATTCAGGAAAATCCTTTCTGATTATAGTTGTTTTAGTAATTCATGGCACTCCACTTTTTGCAATTGAGAAATTTTGACTTAGTGGAATTTCAAGTGCTGAATCTTGTATCTCATGAAATACTGCATGGATTGAGATGGTTATAGAGGGAAAGTTGTACTATTCTTTAAGGGCTACATACTGCTGTAATTAGATTTGGACAATCTTTTGTACATGGTGAGCTGTGGATAAACTTGAAAGGTAAACTGACATCCAAAGTGGTATTATCAAATTATGCTGTCAGATGAAGTCCTGTGAAGAAGATTGTAGGGAGAAACTTGTTTAGTTTTTCAAGGGCTAGAAGTACATATACTGTGTTTTCCTTTATTTTTGTCCTTTGAGCTGTGAGTGCCATGAATTATTAAAAGGCTGTAAATCTTGGCCAAAACAATATCTTGTGGTGGGAAATGACATTGTGGGGAATGACTCTGAATACAAAATGATGAAAGAACTCGTTCATGCCATGCGAAGCAGTGGCCCACTAAACAAGTACAATTTTTTTTTTTCATCCATTGGAGCGGTTTTTTATTTTTTATGACCTCAAGATGAATCCTATATTCCTGACAATATTTGAGGACACAATTCCAAAACTCTAGTTTATTCATGATTTATTCCAAAAAAAATGCATTAGGAATGCAGAATTTGGCTCTATAGTTGATTTCAAACATTAATCAATTATTTAATTATTTTAATTATTTAATTACTGATGAACTGCCCTATATCCTGGACTGATAAGAACGATTCTTCCATAAATGGAAGAACTCGTAATCATTGTATGATGTGTCGACTTGTTTTCTGGTAAAGATGCTTCTCTGATGCACCTATTGACAACACCTGGATAGTACACACCATCTCATTTGTTGTATATATGCATGTCCTGATTTAATAAGAAAAAACATTATTTACACAAATATAGCAAGTCTCAAAGGACATCCAACAAAGTCATAGTATCATGTCCTCAGAGAGATCACCCTTATTTAATTTTACTGAGTGTCCTTCTGGACAAGTCTCAAGGGAGGTCCGACAAAGTCCTGGTCTCGAGTCATCGAAGGGTCCAGTGAGACTATCCTCAAAACCACACATCCAGAGGGTGGAAGTGAATGATGCACAGACTGCACAATTACAACTCCCATGGCACAGATTGCCCCCTCTACTTATATTGGAGACTGAAGGAGGGCCATGCACAGACTGCACAACCACACCCTCCACGGCCCAGACAGCCATCCCCCTCCGTTGATTTCAGAAGGGTGAAAGGGAATCATGCACAGACTGCACAATCACACCTTCCATGGCTCAGATAGCCACCCTTCTATGCTACGCAGCTAGGAAAACTAAGGAAACTAATGAAACTACATGTCAGTACTGACCTCTCGGCTGCAGGGGATAGAGATCTCATATATGGGGGGGCATGAGGAAGAGGGAGTCAGTACAACTCAATGGGACACATCAGACCACTTGTGGGGGTGTAGTTACAGTTCATTTGGTCCCCCTGAACCGGTCCCCAAGTGGTGTGGTTGTCCGACTTCGGGGGGTAGAGATCTGGTGTATGGGGGGGCAGGAGGAGGAGGGGATCAGTGTGGTTCAATGGGACGCATCGGACCATGTCTGGGGGTGTACTTACAGTCCATTGGGTCCCCCACATCCGCTCCTCAAGTGGTGTGGTGGTCCACCTTCAGGGGGTAGAGATCTGGGATGTGGGGGGGATGAGGAGGAGGGGGTTACCATGACTCAACGGGAAACATCGTACCATGTTTGATGCCATTCCTACACTCCATTGGGTCCCCCCTAACTGGTCCCCAAAGGGTTTGGCCGTCCGACTTCAGGGGGTAGAGATCTGGGATGTGGGGGCATGAGGAGGAGGGGGTCAGTATGACTCAACAGGAAACATCGTACCACTTTTCTGGTGATCCCTACACTCCATTAGGTCCCCCATGACTGTTCCTCCCACCGTTTGGCCGTCCGTTGTCTGGGGGTAGAGCTCTGGATATGGGGGGGTATGAGGAGGGGGTCAGTATGGCAAAAGGGGAAACATCGTACCACTTTTGGGGTGATCCCTACACTCCATTAGGTCCCTCCTCTCTACTCCGTGTGTGGTTTGGCCGTCCGACTGTGGGGTGTAGAGATCTGGTGTATGGGGGCATGAGGAGGAGAGGGTCAGTATGACTCAACGGGAAGCATCAGACCACTTCTGGGGGCATACTTACAGTCCATTGGGTCCCCCCTGACTGGTCCTCATGTGGTTTGGTCGTCCATGATCCGGGGGTAGAGATCTGAGACTGAAGGCATGTTTGGAGGAGTGTGTGACTGACTGTGACAATTTCCTTTTTGGATCAAATTCCGCGTCATACAAATTTTTTTTCTGCTCCTCTGGAGAGGTGTTTGATTTTTTACAACCTCAAAATAAATCCTATATTCATGAAAATATTTCAGAATGAAATTCCAAAAATCTAGTTTAATCCTGAATTTTCCCAAAAAAAATGGGTCAGAAATGCAGAATTTGGCTCTATAGTTGATTTCAAACATTAATTAATTAATTAATTAATTACTGACGACCTGCCATATATCCTGGACCCATAAGAACGATTCTTCCATAAATGGAAGAACTCGTAATGACGCAGAATTTGATTGAAAAAGGAAGTCGCCACTTTGTGTCACAGGAGTCTCAGCTCTCAACTCCCTGACTTCTTCCACAGTCAAGACCCGCTGTCCCAGGGATTTCGACCATGGCTGACGTGAATCAACCTCCCGCACCTCGTTTGGGTTGAAAATGAATGGTCAGGGGGCTTTAGGCCCTCACGTTCTGGCTGTCTACGCAACCACCACCACCACCCCATTTTCTACCACCAGGACACCCGCTCCCATCCCATTTTCAACCACCCCCAGCTAGCCTACACTCCCTGCACTCCGTTTCCATTGAAAACGAGCGACCAGGGGGTCTCAAGCCCTCATGCCCAACCACCACCAGACTCCCTTTTTGTTACTTTTTACCTCGATTTAACCCCCGTTTCTGACCCCGTCTCTGACTCCACATCTCACGACAACGTCATAACCTGGGTCCAGAACATCATCAACGACAATCGACGAAGGTATCCTAATCCATACGATTACCCTCATTACCTGATCACCACCGATACATCATACACGCTTATACAATCACTCAACAACACCGCACAGCACAATCACCGGATCAGTGGTCTGCTGACACCAGGCCCACAACGCAGCCGTTGGCCACCACGTTGGCACCCCAAAACGCATAGACCACGAAGTCAAGCAAGACGCCGTTCATCTCGGAGCTCGTCCTCCCCGCAACCACGCATGACGAAGAAGCCGACCCTAAAGTCGTTTGCTACTATATAATCATGGACATTTGTAGTCAGTAATCTTTAAGTTTAGTCTAGCTACTCTTCCCCCGACCGCTACCAGACACCCAGACTTCTCTCCCCCTTCCTTCCTTACCATTGTTTGTACCCGCTCTTATCTTAATCATTCTCGTTTGGTTTGTTGTTGCCGGAGCCTGCTATAAGAACAGCGATCCGTAACATAAGACTAAATTTTCTCTACTCCCTCGACATCAAACCAAGACATCCTGGAACCTCGACGATATCGAACCCCAGATTCAGACCGTGACGACGAGTACCATCTTGCACCCGAAACGTCAGATTCCTCTGACAACGACTTTGACCAGTACGTCGCAACACAGACCAGTGTCCAATCCGCGCCTTTCCCCTCGTCATCATTTCCTTATTCAACAACTACTTCTCACCATCAAACTCAATCACAAACCAGAATGTCAGGTGAAACATCTGGAGAAACCCTTGAAACCCAAGACACCACCACTACAGCACCCGCAGCCCCATCACCTCCGAAATCTCATATTGCTCCGCCAGCTAAGTACGACGGAAACAAAGAAGGATTCAAAACATTCTTCCGTGGGGCCTTCATCTACATCCGGGCCAACAGGGCCGCATTCGACACAGAGGAAAAACAGATCCTTTTTATCCTCTCGTATCTGCAAGGAGGACTCGCCGGACGATGGGCAGACAAGTATGTCGACATCGCCCTGCAGCACTCCCCTGTCAACTTCGGATCCTTGGACGATTTCACCAAAGAATTCAGGCGACATTTCGAGAAACCTGATCAGAAGAAAGACACACTGACGAAGTTGAATGACTTGCGTCAGGGAAAGATGACAGCAGATGAGTTCTGGATCGAGTTCGATACTCTCCGACGTATTGCTGGACTCGGCGAAGTCTTGAATGATAGCTATCTCATTCAACTCGTTGAATTACACATGAACAAACCATTGATCAATCAAATCTACACTGGCATGACAATCCCGACCACTATACAGGGATGGCGGGAACAGACGGTCAAGCTCGATCAACAATGGCGACGTCGTCAGGACCAGATACGGTCCATGAATTTACCAGCAAAACCACATTACAATCCCGGGACAACAACCACGACAACAACTCCTCGCGCACAGACAATGACACCTCATCCCCAATCGGAATCAGTACCGATGGACGTCGACACTCGACGAACCCAACCAAGGCAACAAACGTTTATGCGTCTGACAGACGAACAACGGCAGGAGTATATGAAGAAAGGGATTTGTTTTAAATGTCGACAACCTGGACATGTTTCACATAACTGTCTGGAGCAACAAGGACGACAACAGATTCGTTCAATGCAAATGATCCCACAGACAACGAAACAACAAGAAGATGACGGCAAGGATGCCCGAATCGCAGCAGCATTGATGGATGAATTGACGGCGTTGAAGTTGAAGCAAGAGGGTTTTTAAAGAAGCGACATGAAGCACAGGAGGCCACGATCACATGACTCGAGAATGATGTACACGTATGTAAACAATTCAACAACATTTTCACCAAACTCAAAGTCCTCCGCAATGAATTGCGACAAACAATGAAACCAGAGCCGAAAGAGGAAAGCAACACGTGGCAAGATACCCATGTTGTAGACGAAGAAGAGAAAACAATTCCCCAGAAAAGAAAAACAACAATCGAATCAGAATTCAATGCATTCGAGACAATCGTTGCTATTCGCTCGACCACAATGGGCTATGCCCTCGATCTCTTGCATGATTTTGACATTCACAATCAATGGACAGAGAAGATTTCACCAGGACTTGTCCTGTCACTCAATCAACGGCCAATCGCAGAAGCAGTACAATGGCTGGTACAAAACATGCCACAAGATTCACCACAAGAACCATGGACGCTAGAACCAATACGTGCCATAACGCAAAAAGATTCCGAACTTCGTATGGCGTTGTTGGTTCATGGTTTTGTTTCTGTCCCTCAAGATGGACGACAATACCCCATGACAAGTCTGATTGATTGTGGTTGTACCATTTGCGCCATCGATGTCGGATACGTCAAAGCACACAATATACCGACAAAATCATATCTGAACCCATTCAATTCGTATATGAGTGATGGAACACAACCGAAGACAGGACAGATTATGGAATATTGCGAATTACAAATGTGTCTCAGTGATCATCAAGAATTACTGCGCTTCGCAGTAACGACATTGGCGAAAATGGACATTTTCCTTGGGTATGATTGGTTGAAGAAACATAATCCAGAAATTGATTGGCGCGAAAACAAAATCAAATTCTCGCGATGTCTTTCTGGTTGCGGTAAACCATCAACAATACGTTCAACTGAATTCAACACTGTCGTTTGGGAACGACCTCTCTGGTTCGATCAGGTGATGGAAGAAACAATGGATCCGGTACATTTTCGTTCATTCATGACAAAGTCAACGGAACTCGCAATAAAGGCACAAGAACAACAGAAGGAAAAGATGTTTGAAGAATTGGTTCCAGAGACATATCATGAATATCGTGATGTTTTCGAACCATCTGGTTTCGACAAATTGCCAGCACGAAAACCATAGGATCATGTGATTACCTTGAAGCCAGATGCGCCAGATCACCATGATTGCAAACTGTATCCACTGTCACCAGTCGAAAAACAAGACCTCGATAAATTCCTTGATGAAAACTTGAAGACAGGACGAATTCGACCGTCAAAATCACCGTATGCTTCTCCTTTTTTCTTCGTATCAAAGAAGGATGCAGCCGAACGAAGACCAATACAAGATTATCAATGGTTAAACTCATGGACGGTTGACGACAAATACCTATTGCCATTGATCAATGACATCATCAATCAATTGGCGGAAGCAAAATACTTCACAAAACTTGATGTGCGATGGGGATTTAACAATGTACGCATCAAGGAAGGTGATGAACACAAAGCCGCCTTCTTGACACCGAAAGGTTTGTTCGAACCAACAGTCATGTTCTTTGGTCTAAAGAATTCACCACCGACATTTCAACGACTGATGAACCACGTTTTCTGATACGAAATACGTGAAGGATGGTTGTTGGTCTACATGGACGACATCCTGATCTTCTTGAAGTCCCTTGAAGAAAACCAAAAGCGAACAAAACAAGTATTGAAGATTTTCCGCGAAAATAATCTATTCCTGAAACCGAAGAAATGTACATTCGACAAAGAAAAAGTCGATTACCTCGGACTCATCGTCGGACATGGCCAAGTCCAGATGGATCCAATCAAAACCAATGCCATCACCGACTGGCCCATCCTGACAAATCAGATCGAATTGCAACAATTCATTGGTTTCTTGAACTTTTATCATCGTTTTGTTGAAAACTTCTCACAAATCGCGAGTCCATTACACAAATTGACAGAAAAAGCAAAATGGGACTGGACAGAACAACAACAAAATGCATTTGATCGGTTAAAGACCATCATAACGACCAACCCAATTCCCGTTCTACCTGTCCCCAACAAGAAGTTTACCATTGAATGCGACGCATCTGATTATGCAATTGGTGCGATCTTGTCCCAAGAACAACCCAATGGCCTTTTCCGCCCTGTAGCTTACATGTCAACAACGATGACACCAGCGGAACGGAATTACCAAGTCTTCGACAAAGAATTACTCACGATCATACGGAGTTTTGAAGAGTGGCGACAATTCCTCCTTGGTGCAAGAGAACAAATCGGCGTTTTTACCGATCACCGTAATTTGGAGTATTACCGAAAACCACAAGATCTTACCCAACGACAGGCTCGTTGGATTGCATTCCTACAGGACTACAATTTTCGTTTATTATATCGAAAAGGTTCACAAAATAAAAAGGCCAATCTCCTTTCACGACGTGTTGATCATAAACCAAGAGAAATGGACAATAAAGGTATTATTGGTCTTCCTGATTCACTTTTTATTCCACCAGAACAATCAATTCGACAAATACTTCACATGTCCCCTACGAATGATAATATTATTTCCTTGCACCACGATAATCCCATCGCAGGCCATCCCGGCCGTGATAAGACAATCGAATTGATTTCGCAGATGACGACATGGCCAACTATTCGGGAAGATGTTGAACGATACATCAGTGGTTGTACCGAATGCCAACAGAACAAACCACAACATGGGAAGCAACTTGGACAACTTTTCCCCCACGATGTACCACCATACAACTGGCATACGATTTCTGTCGACATGATTGGTCCCTTACCAGAATCACATGGCTTTGACGCCATTCTGGTTATTGTTGACAAACAATCAAAACATCCTATCTTCATCGCGACGAACAAGACATTGACATCAGAAGGATGGGCACGATTGTTCCGCGATCACGTTTTCAAACGTTTTGGCATGCCATGCTTTGTCATTTCAGATCGTGGTTCTGTTTTCATTTCACGATTCATCACCGAATTGTATTCCTTAATCGGCATCAAAGGACGACCCACAACAGCATATCATCCACATGCTGATGGACAAACAGAACAGATGAACCAAGAACTCGAAATCTTTCTTTGTTTCTTCACCAATTATCGACAAGATGACTGGCACAAATGGCTTGCCCTTGCAGAATTTGCATTAGCCAATCGCGAATCATCTGCGATCAAAACTTCTCCTTTCTTTGCGACACAAGGACAACATCCATGGACAGGCCTCAATCTCGACATACATATGCCTATCGCCAATGAAGCTGTTCATGATTTCATTACACGAATGAAGGCGATACAACAAAAAATCGGTGAAATCGCAGATGTCACAAAACAGACAATGAAGGATAAGTATGACAGCCATGTCAAGAAAATCATCTTTTCCCCTGGCGATAAAGTCTGGCTAAATGGAAAGAATTTGACCACAGATCGTCCTAGCAAGAAACTTGACAATCAAAAATTCGGTCCATTCACCATTCTCGACAAAATCGGTTCATCATCATACAAACTAAAATTGCCGAAAGCCTGGAAGATCTTTCCCATATTTAACGTCGCCCTCCTATCACCATTCCAACCTCCTTCTTCCCCCATCCAACAAAAATACCATCTTCGACCCCCTCCCGAGATTATCGACAATGACGATCATTACGAAATAGAACACATCCTTGATTCCCGTATACGCCGTAACAAATTATATTATTTAGTACATTGGCTCGACTATCCCCGCGACGAAGATTCCTGGATTCCTGCATCCGAAACTACATACTGCCAGGATCTTGTCGACGATTTCCATAAATTACATCCCCGTGCTCCTTCTTCATTATCTCTTCATTCCCTTTTCACTCTTCCCCCTTCCGTTATCCCTCCTTTTTCTTCTTCTTCCATTTTACTCACTATTTACCCACACAATGCCGCCCTTATCCTTGACGGTTCCAAAAACCACGAATTCCGCAAATACCTCTTTCCTCCCGGCATCACACACGCGTACCTCTACGAAACCGCCCCCGTTGATGCCATCACATCCATCATCGAAATCTCTTCCCCCGTCGTCGCCCCCGCTCACATCACCAATACCACCGGATTTAGTAATCTCGATTTCAACTCACGCAAGAAACTCTGTCCTTACGCTTTCCCAATTGTCCATTGTTATCACCTTCCATCACCAATCCCCTCCACCGCCCTTTCACACGAATATGACATTTCAACCCCGCATCATTTCTCTCTTCTTCCTTCTTCTTTTACCCGCAATCATCCCGTTAACCCCGATCACCTCGTGTATTAATTGCCTGCCCTAATCTTTCTTTTTCATATATATAGTTTCTTTTCTTTTCTTTTCTTCCCTTCACTCCTTACCTTCACTCCCCCATGTCTGCCTCCGCTGTCTATCTTCCTTCTTCCCCATATCATCGTCTTCTTCCTCCTCGTTTTCGCATCCCTCGTTCAAAACGCCACCTCTGCAATTGTAGTGTTCGCTTCACCGTCGACCTCATGCGTCCTTCTTCCTTTGGCTCTGTCCACCCCACGTCGTCTATCACCCATCTTGGCGTTGATCCTTTCTTTGCCCCCTGAACCTTCTACTCCACGTGTCCCGTTGGGCCTCCCCCTCCTGCTGTTCCCCCCACTGTTCCTATCTGGTTCTCCAATGACCCCGTCGATCCCTACCACGAGTTCATCGATTGTGCTGCCATGTATGATTGCGTTTTTCCTCTGGATAATCGGGACGATTCCCCTTGTTCCGGGGGTATTGTTACTTTTTACCCCGATTTAACCCCCGTTTCTGACCCCATCTCTGACTCCGCATCTCACGACAACGTCATAACCTGGGTCCAGAACATCATCAACGACAATCGACGAAGGTATCCTAATCCATACGATTACCCTCATTACCCGATCACCGCCGATACATCATACACGCTTATACAAGCACTCAACAACACCGCACAGCACAATCACCGGATCAGTTGTCTGCTGACACCAGGCCCACAACGCAGCCGTTGGCCACCACGTTGGCACCCCAAAACGCATAGACCACGAAGTCAAGCAAGACGCCGTTCATCTCGGAGCTCGTCCTCCCCGCAACCACGCATGACGAAGAAGCCGACCCTAAAGTCGTTTGCTACTATATAATCATGGACATTTGTAGTCAGTAATCTTTAAGTTTAGTCTAGCTACTCTTCCCCCGACCGCTACCAGACACCCAGACTTCTCTCCCCTTTCCTTCCTTACCATTGTTTGTACCTGCTCTTATCTTAATCATTCTTGTTTGGTTTGTTGTTGCCGGAGCCCGCTATAAGAACAGTGATCCGTAACACTTTTTCTACCACCACGGTGGCACCACCCCATTGTCACCCACCAGGATGCCCCTTCCCGCCCTGTTTTTGACCACACCCAGCCAGTACATATCCCCCGCGACTCGTTTCCATAGAAAAGGAGAGGCTGGGGGGTCCAAATCCCTTGCGTTTCCGCCTTCTGCCTCACCAGCCTGCCCCCCTTTTTTTGTTCACCAGGACCAGTCCCCCTCACCCCATTTTTGACCAACCCTGGCCAGTATATGTCCTCCGCGCCCCATTGCCATAGAAAACGAGAGGCTGGGGGATCCTAATCCCTGGCGTTTCCACCTTCTGCCCCACCAGCCCCCCCATCTTTTTGACCACCAGGACAGCTCCTGCCCCATTTTCATTCAACCCTGGCCAGTACACATCCCTCGTGCCACGTTTCCATGACAAACAAGACAACAGGGGGTCTGGCACCCTCACTGCCATCTTCTGCCCCAACAGGTCCCCTTTACTTTTTTTTGACCGCCAGGACGACCCACCCCGTTTTGGACCATCCTCCGGCCAGCCCCTGCACTTCATTACCATAGAAAATGAGAGGAAAGGGGATTCAAAGCCCATGTTTCCACCTTTTGCACCCCCTCCCTCGCCTTCTTTGTATCTAGTAATATATGTAAGTAGATACCCTTCTATTACGAGTTCTTCCATTTATGGAAAACTCGTTCTTATAAACCCGGTTTTCAGCCATTGAGGTGATTCATTCATTCATCTCAGGGACTGAGGGAAAAATGTGTCCAAATATAGCAACTGAGTTCTAAATCCCTTTTGACTGGTTTCATCCGAGAATCCAGAGCCTCTATTGACTTGCACACTGCATGGATCTTCACCAAATTTGACAATGAGTATGTGATGGGGACCATCCTGCTGGAAAAAAGTTATGGAGTGCATCTGGTATAATTTGGGCTACCTGTGAGCTATTCTTTGCAAGAGATATGAGTATAGCTACAATAACTGGTGTAATATGGCAAAGTAAAAGATGGTACTTTCTAGCTACATTCTATTGTATGTCTGGGACACTTTTGTCCACTTAAGGCAGCTGGTAAATGTGATATCTGAGTCTCTAGAATGCAAATAAGTGAGGGTGGCCCGGAGTTGTGGCTAAAATTCAAGTGGAGTTTGAAATCCATGTTGAGAGCATTCGAGCTCAGATGAATCCAAAACCTTCTCTTGGTCAACAGCCCCATCCCCCTCCATTTCAGACTCTACTGCCAGCCCCCTGCTACACCTACTGCCCTACAACTTTCCCATCCTCCTCTACTGTCCCCTAACTCTCTCCAGGAAACCTTTTGGCCTCCAAAAGGTCACCGATGTCTAGCAATAGTGTCACCAGCAACCCCAGCAACAGAAGCACATTCCGGCTGCTTTGGAGCGCCATGGAGGGTTTCTGAGGGCAGCAGGGGATGTGGTGCACCCACCTCCTGCTATACTAGATGAGTTTTCTGTTTTATTAGCTGTCCTGGATCTGAATTGACCATGGGGTGCTCACCCAGGTGTCACCTGCTCCTCCCAGCCTTTCCACCCTATTCAGCACCCTCCCAGCCTTCTTTCAGTCCCGCTGTAGTCCCAGCACCCATTCGTCACCATCTCCACTGCTTCCTTTACCCCTCTTAGCCTGTTCTGCCCCTTTTTCACCCTTCTGCTCATTCCCCCTCTCCAATCCTTTCTTTGACCTTTATTGACTCTCTTATCATTCACTTATCACGACTATCTCTCATTCCCATCCATTGCCTTCATTGTAGCCATATTGTAATACTTTGTAAATAATTTGACATTTAATGAAATTAATTAAATTACAGATAAGTCCCTATTTGTAGAAGAAAGTGGCTAGCAGGAGATCATCGCAATGCCTGAGGCAATTTTGCTAACCACTTCAGCGACTCTGACTTTAATCCTCATGATCATCAGGGGTGTGCACATAGGTATTATACTATTAATCATTAATATATTTGTAACAAACTATATGTCTTATTGGATACACTATGAGTACGTGGATTGAAAAAGAGCTTTCCACATAGCTGTCACTCAATGTGCAATGGGTTGTTGTCCTTGCATCATGTAACGAGTAGTATTTGATCATTCCTTGATATATAGATCTTTAAGATCGTTGATATCTACTTGGTTCAGACCATTTATTCTGGTTATGTAAGGAAACATGTGCTTATCACGTGTTTGCTGGGGGTCATATGCCTGAATTCTCACGATCCGTCTTTTCTTTTCCTCTAGTCTTTCACCATGGTCTTCTGGTGTCTACTCCTTTTTATTGCTGCTTCTCTGTGCAATAAATTGTAATAAAAAACTATCCGATGCTATGAACAGGTCCTCTGTCCTCCCTCTAAGTACATTTTTCATTTATACTTTATTATTATTTTTATTTGATGATTGCATACAGAGCGCAAAGTCTGTGACTGGCCTTTTTGTGCCAATGTTTCTACCCTAAACAATCAACGCGTTGAACTATTCTGGAGGATGGATGGGCCTGAAGTCAATGCTTGACATTGACTTCTTTCTTTCTGGGGTGAACACTTTGTCTTTATTTGGGCGGGTCTTGGTTGCTGGTTAGCTGGGAACGGGAGGGTTAATGGTCGTTCGTCCTTTTCTTTATCTTTTCATACTCAATTTTTCATTTCATTATATTCGTTTCTGTTTTGTTATGTTGTGTTGTTCAATGCATTCATCATGTCATCATGAGTTCGTCAAATAGATGAGAGGGGTTGTATTATCACCATGTAGCTATATACCATCATCCATATTTGCCATTCTTCGGCAAGTCATTTACATTTGTGAAAACAATCTGGATAATAATGAAGAAAGAATGCACAGCAGGAAATCATGTGCACGAAATAAAAATAGTGTCCAATCACGTGATAAGGATCGTAAGAAAAGAGGGTGCAGCAGGAAGTCACATGCATGGATAAGGTGTGCAAAGCTGAGTGCTGTGACCTCATACATGACTTGTAATTTCTGATCAATAGGTATACCAGTTCCTGTACCGTATTCAAAATACTGTCATCCCCTCAGAATATATCAGTAAAAGCCCTAGAAACAGCTACTTCTATGATATATATCTCATGAAAATTCAAATGCCTATGTGTGGTGTAAACTCACTAGTGCCTGAATTTGGGCTCAAATCACTTAGTGCTGGTGACAAGCACCTCCATTTCATTTAGTACTATAACCTTTCCCATATAACCTTCAAAATCCATGGAGAATTGAGTGAGAAACAAATCAAATACTCTACCAAAAATGTCCATTTGGTAATGAATTAATTAATTATTAATAAAATATTTATTAAATAGATATGTCCATATTTGTAAGAGAAAGTGACAAGCAAGAGATCGCCTCAATGCCCGAGGCGATTTTGCTAGTCACTTTCGGCTTATTCAGCAGATGGCAACTTCAACAGCCCCACCATGACCCGCACATGCAATCCGTGAGTTGGATATTTTTTGTTCACCTTCGCCCGGATACCACTGACTGATGTTCACACAGGCCGTGATCGATTCCGGCACCCCGTTTCCAACCGAAATGACGAGTCTGCGCGAGGGGAACGGCCGCACACACAATCCGTGAGTTGCCCCCCACTTGATTTTTTTTTGTTCACCTTTGCTCGGATACCACTGACTTAGTTTGACACAGACCCTCATCCACTCCGGCACCCCGTTTCCGACCGAAACGACAAGTCTGGGTGAGGGGAACGGCTGCACACGCAATCCGTGAGTTTCCCCCCTCCCTTGATTTTTTTTTGTGCACCGTCGCTCGGAAACCATTGACTTAAGTTCACACAGGCCGTGATCGATTCCGGCACCGTGTTTCCACCCGAAACGATGTGTTTGCACGAGGGGAACGGCCGCACACGCAATCCGTGAGTTGCCCTCCCCCCTTGATTTTTTTTGTGCACCGTCGCTCGGAAACCACTGACTCATGTTGTCACAGGCCGTGGTCGATTCCGGCACCCCGTTTCAGACCGAAACGACAAGTCTGGGTCAGGGAAACGGCTGCACACGCAATCCGTGAGTTTCCCCCCCCCCTTGTTTTCTTTTGTGCACCGTCGCTCAGAAACCATTGACTTAAGTTCACACAGGCCGTGGTCGATTCCGGCACCCTGTTTCCACCCGAAACGATGTGTTTGCGCGAGGGGAACGGCCGCACACGCAATCCGTGAGTGGCCCCCCCCCTTGTTTTTTTTTGTGCACCGTCGTTCGGAAACCACTGACTCATGTTGTCACAGGCCGTGGTCGATTCCGGCACCCCGTTTCAGACCGAAACGACAAGTCTGGGTGAGGGGAACGGCTGCACACGCAATCCGTGAGTTTCCCCCCCCCCTTGTTTTCTTTTGTGCACCGTCGCTCGGAAACCATTGACTTAAGTTCACACAGGCCGTGGTCGATTCCGGCACCCTGTTTCCCCCCGAAGCGATGTGTTTGCGCGAGGGGAACGGCCGCACACGCAATCTGTGAGTGGCCCCCCCCCCTTGATTTTTCTTGTGCACCGTCGCTTGGATACCACTGAGTTAAGTTCACACAGACCCTCATCAATTCTGGTATCCTGTTTCCAACTGAAAGGATGAGTTTGGGCGAGGGGAACAGCTGCGTACAGAATCATTCTGTCTCCACCCACTTTTTTTTTCTGTTTTTTTTTGTTGCTCCAGCATTGTTGGGAGACCCTTACCTTATGCCTACACTTAATCAATGCTCTACCTTTGTTTGCACTTGAATGAGCTCTCTCAGCCTTGTTGTATTACTTTAATAGTTGAAATGTTATATTTTTTGCGCAAACAATGTTGTTTGGTCACGGTGGTGCATTGCTTTTTGCTTTCTGCTATACCTACTAGCCCAACAATTGTTTTGGGAGTCCCAGACAATTTAAACTGCCTCTGTGCTTGTCCTAGCCTGATTCTTGGTGTTGTACACCAACAATCTTTGCTGTCAAAGCTCTCATAAACGACAAAGTACGTTGCTTTTTTGAAAGCTGGATTTCACTCATCTTGTGTCTTCATCCTACACATCTAGAGCCATCTTGGAGATCTTTGCAAGGGTTTCCTTTCCGTAGCTCCAAATCTCCATTTGGTTCAGTGGTTGTGGAGCTATAACTGTTTTACTATTCAGGTACATTTGGTTGATATTACAGCAACCCCTAATCATAATTTTATCATCCTAGCAATTATTTTGAAGCCCTTGCTTCCCTCTATCCAACTACCACTAAATCAGCAGAATCCAACCGCTGGTTCACAAGGTATTTGACTTTTTCTATCCTCACACTCCTATCTCTTTGTCTCAGAGTATACTCATCCAAATCTCTTGATTTTGTAGCCAATTTGGGACCTCTTGGCAACTTCTTTCTGCTGGTATCTTGGCCTTTCCAAGAGACCACTCTGGTCCCGTGACAAGTCAATTTTTCATTGGCTTTTTCACTTGCGCTTGGCTTTTCGTCTCCGATTGATCTGGTACTTCTGGGACTAGTTCTGGACTCGCGTATTATCACTCTCATCAGTTCTTGCTGTGGCTGTAGTGCTGCACATTGGTTTATTAAAAGGAGACTAGAGCAAGGTGAATTACAGAGAAGTGCTACCTCCCTGGGCTCTCTCTACGAGTGTTACCCCAGTTGCTTGTGATCTAACCAATCACTGCACCGCTCTCTGTAATACAGTGTGTAGGGAGATTGGGCTGGCGGGTTTACAGTTGCCTCCCCTTCCAATTTGGAAGATTCTCTATTATCAACTACCACTGTTGACACCGATTTCATCTCTTTGAGAATATACTGGTAGTGTGTACTAGATCCACAGAGAACTGATTTTCAACCTCGCATCTATCCCAAACTCCCCACTGTCCTTTGACGTACTCATGGATCTCTCTGACTTGATTAATGTGGAAATGTGTGAACAAAATGCTCCGGTGAGTTCTGAGTACTCATTTTAATTTGAGTTGCTTGCTCAAGGTTCTCATAGGATGATGGCAACCAGTTTGATGCTCCTATGGGGTCAAATACCGATCAGATGGACTTGGATGTCGCAGTTGTCAACAGAAATCAGGACAATCTATCATGTTCGTTTCTATAACATTATATTTTCTTGCTTTTGTTTAATTCTCCTTCAATAGGCCACAATAATCCTGAATCAGACAATCCAGTTCTCTTTGGTATCAGGGATGTATACAGCATATCTCCTCTGGATCCCTATACAACAGAACCGCCCTACGACTCATTTTGGTGTGAAGATCAGATATCCAGGACACCTGTATCGTCACCAGCTGTATTGGTTCCACCTCCCCCCACAAATCCTCCTGAGGGATCTGGATTCGTCTATCCTAATGCGCCATCTTATACGTTGGTTCAAGATAACCGTTATCAAAGGGGATACACATATGTAGCCAATTTCGACACGGCTAAGAAAAGCATGGTTCTGGAAACACTGCTCCATACCATTACCCCTCCAAACATAGGTCCTAGTTTGGTTGATGGGAAACTTGTACACGTTCCAGTTCCTGGCATGATCCTGATGCCTGTTGGCATACCATTCGTTAATCGTATAAATGGCTCCGATAAACATATCATCACCGTCACCTGCATTCAAACCGTTTCCTCCATGCAACAGTATGCGTGCGGCCCAGAAGTCAGCAGACTCGCTGATGAAGTACTGGAAATAGCCTTTGGAAAACCATCTGTTATTGGCCAGCCTGCTGTTCCTGCCATATACGACCTTGGACTTAAGCACAATGACAGGTCCACAACAGACATTGGCGATCCTCGTAATGGTTCCTCCAGTTTGGCCACAACCAAGATTGAGGGTGATGGACGTGGCGTAATTGCACCTGCTGTTCAAGTTCAACATCCACAGATATCCCGCCTTCTTCGCATCTGTTACCAGCTGTTCCGACACATCATGCCAGCTTGCATCTCCAAGCTGGAGTGGGATATGTTTGAGTGGATCTTTTGGGATAACAATGTGCCTGGATTTGGTGGTCCTTTACCGAACAACACTGGTCTGCAAGTCAATGTATCATCTGATATCGGTGATCTGGCTTCCATGATTGGTCAGTTCCAGGGGAGATTGCACACCGATCGCAATGATTTTCATCCGGCATTTACTCTTTTTATTCTGGCTATACGCTTACCTCCAGGTACATGTTTTTGTCATATTTCTTTTCTAAATGCATTTATTAACAATCACAATAGGCAGTGATTCTGGTCCCTTCTTCTTCCCGAGGCCTGCTTTATACTTCAGGGCAATAAATGTTGCCGTGTTTTTTTCAGTGTTCAAGGGACAGGATCTTCATGGTGGTGAGAAGCCAACTGTAAATCCAGATCCAGTTGTGGCAAAGGAGTGGCTGGCGCAGACTGGTCTTGGTCAGCTTGCGGATTTGGTCGGCATGCAAAATCGGGTCGGCATGGTTGTATATCCTAATCATGCTGCATTTACACGGATTACCCCATTTCTCGTTACCCCAGTCACAGGCTTCGGAAACATGGGATCTCAGTCACATTTCAGCCGTGGATACCCTACCTTTGCTAGTGATGGCCTACAAATCTTTGGAGATATCGCAACACACAAGAATTTCCTTGCACGTGACCTTGTGTGTAACTCCTGGAATAGCGCCATTCTTGCTGGCATAGATTCCCCTGTGCATCCTTCTGTTATGCTGTCCAGCATGACTTATACCGATGAGAATGGGGAGATTTGTAGGATGGCACCTCTTCCATACGATCCGGTCAAAGACAGGTCTTTTGTGCGACGAATGAGAGGATACTACTCGTGGTATGTGCAGAAGATATGTGATCCACATCATATTCCTATTACGAAGACGGCATATGGAAATACCCAGCAGCATTTGCGAGAATCATACAAGAATTCATTGGAATCCTCTCGCCCACGACTTGCACCTCTCAATGTCCGACTCCCCATCAAGCCACGACTTGCAGTTACTCCAGATCAGGATTCAGACGCTGCTCATTCTACTCTCTCAACACCTTTGTCATCCCCCCCAGCATCGGTGATAGATATCAATTCTGAAGAGCCTATTGCAGCTGTTGCTGCTAATGTCAGACAGTCAGGATCAAAGCGAAAGGCTCTTTCTCCTGTGACCGAACAGTTGGATGACTCCCATCTTCCTGAAGCAGATGACACTGTAGAGATTGAGAATGATGATGGCTCAGAGTATGAGATTGAATCTATCCAGGAGGTTGCAATAATTGATGTAAGTATCGTCTGGATTCTTTCACTTACTCATTACTATTTCCTTTTGTAACTGAAACTCTTTGTTTAGGGGATTCCCCAATGGCGTCTAAGATTCAAGGGATACGGACCATCTGAGGACTTGTGGTATGAGCATAAGGGAATTGCGTATGTGTTTCTTTTATTCCATACCAATATCTTTGTAATCTTTTGGATTTAGAAAATCTGCTCCCTGCCTTCTCAAGGAGTTTCATAGGAATCCCCAGAACAATGTTCGTCCCTTACATGAACTGGTGTCATCAGCTGGGTCCGATGATGATAGCGACACTTCGGATGAGGATTGGGTTGACGACCAAGACCCAAAGCCAAAGAATACATCTTCTGCACGCCCTCAACCCGACATCATAACTGACCCACCCACAAAGCAACCAAGTTCCTCTGTAACTACAGGCATGCTTGTTATGCCTGTGGTTTCACAGTTTCTCGGTCCTGTGCCTGATACGTCCTTCAAGATGCTCGATATACTTCTTGATGTGACCAGACTCCAAGAGGAAGCTATTGCGCTGGATGCTGGTCAGAACCTTGTTGGCAAGCCTATGGATTCCAATACCATTGTCAAGCTTCTTCGTGATCGTCTTGACCTTGACAATCAGGTCACAGCATTTATGGAACTTGCACCAGAATCAAAGTACACCAACGTATCACCAAATGATGAAGCCACCCTAATTTTGGAACAGATCGTTGGCTCAGTCGATATTCTCCCTGCCCTGATGGTGGAATCTGAAAAACTGCATTTTCTCCAAAGAGCTATCCAGTGGCAGATGTGTCGTTCCTACTTGGTGTTCTTTCAGTGGTATGAAGAAAGTGGCCCACATCTGGCGCGACAGGTGGCTAACAGTCATCGAGAACACACAATTAACGCTACTTTCCCATCATTTGCAAACTGCGTCAACCATGTCGTACAATATGTCACATGTGTTCGTACTCGACAACAAAGTATTGTTAGTCATGGAACCAAACGACGCAAGACCTCAGCAAAGACAACCAATTTACCGACTCCTCATCTCGAGTTCAATGACGATTTCACAAGACTTTCACTCATACCCTCCCATTTTGTTGACAATCGCATCAAGTCCAGTTCTTCTGCCGTCACACCTCTGCCAATTGTGAATCGGACCATCAACAATGGTGATGCAGCACTTTATGCCATTGTTTCAGAAGTCCTCTTTGCACTGTGGTGTGATGCACTTATCATCCCCTCACTTGATACAGCGGATAACCTGTTCAACACCTCTCGACGTCGTAAAATTCCTAACGACTCAAAGACAACTTGGAACAAGAATGTAGTTGACCGCTCAATTGTTCGAGGTGGGATTGTTATGGCATTAGTTGATATTGTTGGAGAGGGCATACTGGCATCTGATGGCATCCGCAATTTCCTATCCAGTCCAGCCAGGATGTTTACCAAAAACCTGCAGAAGGATGACGCATTCGCCAGTAAACTCATTCGGGATTATGCAAGTACTATGGAACCTCTCATTACTCATGTTGAGGATTTGCTGGCCGCTAAACCAAAGATAGCAGATTGGTGTGATTACATTGGAAAGTTGGTTAGTGGTGCTCTGGTGGATCTCGGTGATAGGAGTCTTTCTGCTCTGCCAGGTGGGGCATCCAAGGGATCGAGATCCAAGAAGAAATGCGTTCCACGGTCCCCACTCAAGCCTGCTCTTCCCATCAAGAAATTGGAGGACATATTGACAGATTCCAAGGCGCCACATTTTGGTGCTCTTGCTTTAATCTGCCGTGAAGCTTTATCTGTGGATCATGGAAAGGGCATTCAAGACCTCCATCTCAATCGCGTTCTCTTAGGCCAAACGAAGCCGAAGTACCAACGGACACATACACTTAGTCAGACTTACCCATTCCGTCATGCCAGCCCATATGCGATTCTGTTTGCAAAACACTTGCCAGCCAGGCAACTCACCGGACGACTAGGTTTGGCCAATGCATTGGTGTTTATGGTTAGTTCTCAATGTGAGGACACCGTCAAGTTTTTGAACAGCGTCACATTCTGGTCCGATTCACTGGAGGAATGTATAGAGACTTTTGATCAAATTGTCAGGAAAAACTCGCATTTCTACACCGATCTACGCTATAATCCCATATCACCATCTTCATCCAAGACCAAGACAAGTAAAGCAGGCGATACAAAGAAGAAAACTGGCTTTTTTGCCCTGAACAGACGCGAGCAGGCAGCCTTAGGGTATATTCATTTTGACTCACCAACCATATGGGGTCAGCCTTCCTGTCAGCTCAGTCTATTCTCAAAAATCCCCCATCGAGATCCTCTGGTGAATCGTTTTACTGAACTCTTCAGTGATGATTTTCAGACCAGGTGGACGAACTTTCTTGGACCGCTTTTCAACCAAGACCCTGCTTCCTTCACAGGAAATAAACCCACATGGAATGATATGCATCAGTTTATTTGCAAGCTCAGTGTAGCTGGCTTAGGATCAACAACACAATCCTCCCTTACTGCGTTTCAACTCACAAATAATCTCACACTTGCACACCTCTGCACGCCTCCTCTTGTAGAAGACGTAACAGCCTGGATATGGAAGATGAAGAAGGCTGGTGCTTATCGTGGTCTACAGGAACTAGGATTCGATGTCACATCTCTCCACAGGACCCACACATCATTCAAATGTGTGTTCAAACACTTTGATGATAATCTGTCGCAGCGGGATCGGTCTTCAATGGGATTTGACATCGGTTGTGGTGTCATTTTTGTGGAGCATATACTGTGCAAAGTCGTTCGCTGGGATAAGCGCTTGGTGTACAATTGTGGTCAGGGTGCCAGTCTGGTTGGGCTTGGAGATGTAGCGGCTGGTAAGGTAACATGGGCAAAGGGTGCTAATCATGACGATGCATCCCTTTTTCCAATTCCTCTTAAAATGAGTCAGGATCGTCTGACAGAGCTTTTGGTTGACGGTAAGATATCTCTTATATATTTGTTATTGGTTCTCATATCACCTCTTCAGCTTCTTAGTTCCATTGCCCTAAATTCTGAATACGTCACTTGAACTTTTGACTTGGTTGTAACATTAATGTATCTTACTGTACTTGTATGTGATGCGGTCCCATGATTTATATCGAGTTTCACATGTTTTGTTATGCATGTATTTTGTGCTACTACTACTCAATTTGTCTGTTGGTGATTAAACCGAAGATTTTATATGATTGAGTCTTTGATTAAACAGTGTTAAATATCTGAAATGTTGAGTACTACGTCTCTTGTTCATCCTCAGAAAAGTCCGCATTCCTCTTTAATGTCTTTAAAACTTTGGGCTTCTGAAACAATGCTTGTGCTTGTGCAAGCGCAGCTTTCTGATAAGACATTAACAATTGGGATAACAACGGACAATGAAATTTGATTTCCAACCTTTGTGAATGTATTGTCAATCAAGGCAAGCGATCGAAGCACAATCACAAGTCTAAAATCTTTGCTGACATTGTTTTTATCACCACTGGCAAGAGGGACTACCAAGAATGAAAGTCGTGCTTCCACAATATCTCCGACAGAAATATTGGTTGGATTCATGCGGGTATATCTAAGGTAGAGTATTTGACATGGGAAATTTCATATAACTGTAAACCTTACCGGAAGCTACCATCATCCTTTGTCGCCCTTTGAAAATAGCCAACTTCATTATCCACAGTATGGCGATACTTGGAATCTACAGATGCCAGAATTCCATCAGGATCAACAAGGTTGTTGAAAGGTACAACTTCAGCAGATGCCGCAATTGCACCAGTGCTGAAATATCGGTTGCCAGCTCCTACAACAATCCATTCCTCGAACATATCAGGCATCCAGTCTTTTAACGTGTCCGAACGCATATGCTTGGCAAAGGTCGAACAAATTGTTGATATACCCTCCAAAGCCGCCTTGTACTTGTGGGTATCCAAACCAGTCAATTGTATTGCCTGCCTAATACGCATTGGATTCCTGAAATTTGAGTAAGTTCTTCATTCACGTCATTGTGCTGGAAATACCTGGGTAGCTTGAGAACTGGTGGTAGTTCACAGTGAGTGAGGATGCCTGTCAGACGTAATACTACTTCTTCAGGTCCTTCTCCCAGTCCCCCCTTTACAAGTTGGTACTGATGACGGTCTTTCTTATAGCGGACTTGCAGTGAATCAAGAAGGCCATCAGCCTGTATGCAGCTAAGTTTTTGCTGTGTCGCAAAGATATTCAGGCTCTTACTTTAGTCAACGTGCAGAGATAGCTAGCTTGCTTGGAACCGTTATACTGTATGGAGGCTTCAAGTTCCAGTTTTTCACCTGTAATTATATGATTGAATCAAGCTATGACAGTATAAAATTCTTCTACTCACCAGCAGCTACCAGCTCATAAAACTTATTCATAGATTGCTATGGGAGGGAGGTACTTGCGTATACAGACTATATATGCAGATTTTCGCACGTTGGATTATATTCATATTGGTATGTCTTGTAACAAATAGCATTGATTAGGTCTCTGGCTGTTCTCCTCTAATATATACTTTAACCAGATAAAATCGCCTCATTAATGTGCAATCTGTATTTGTCGCACTACACATGAACATTCTGTACAGTTAACAATTTGTTGAGCACATGTCTTGTAGAATGTGCTGGAAAGACGATTACATTTCTGGTACACGTGATACATCACGTCTTGTAGAATATGCTGGAAAGACGATTACATTCCTGGTACACGTGATACATGTGTATCATTATTTGTAAAAAGAGGTTATTGAAAACAAACTTGTCCTTGTATTTTACTGTATCATGTCATCCATGTCCCGTCGTGCTGCAACAAAGCAAAGCTCCAAGTATGTTTTCATTTCTGATTTAGCATAACTATTCCACCTGGGACTGATTGCTTTGAATTAGATCTATTTCTCGTAAAAAAGCAACCAAGCAAGTCAACGAGCGTGAATATGGTTCCAGGTATTCATTAAACTTCTACATGTCACTACTTACTAAGATGTTTCTACAGTGACATGGATGTACTGTATGTTGTTCAGGACTTTACACATCAACTCACAACTTACATTAAATAGAGGGGAATCGGACGGTGACAATGTCATCAAGTATCTACTTGTTCTTGCCTTAGTGACCGACCACTCATCCACTCATTTCTAAACAGAGATGTGTCATCAAAGATTAATCCGTCCACTCCTACAAGGGCTTCCCGATCCATCCAGCGTTCCAAGAAACGCGCTGTATCTGAGTCTGACTCTGAAGGTCAGCCTATTGCAAAGCTACCGTAAGTGCCACCTTTGTGTATTCTAGGTCATTGGTTTAGCACACAATAGGGTTAACAAACGCCAAAAGTCTTTGTATGCATGCGTAAATGACTTAGCCATTTTTATCATGTGCTGACTTTGCAAATCTAGAAATAACAAGAAGTCCAAGTCCAAAGATGTTCCATTGGTTTATGAGGATGAGGATGAGGATGATGTATTTTTGTAAGCACCAACCGCTTTTGCATTATCTGTTAACATGAACATGCTGATGGGACATTTACTAGCGTTAAATCTAACACAAAGAAAGCAAAAGGGTATGTATCATATGATTGCAAATACACTATATTAACCGTATATCTGTTACCATCTATCAGCCATCAGTCTGACTCTGCATTAATTGATGTTGACGCTGAAGAATCTGAAGGGTATGCCACTTTACATTTGTGGATATGTGCTGAGGAGATCTTATCAATAGTCTTCCTGTACCGGATGATACGGCTACTGACAATATTTCTGAGGATAATCAGTCAGTGGCACGTACTAATCGTGCAAAGTAAGTTTGTGTTGATTCTGTGTGGTACTTCCCTTATAATCCTTCACAGGGTTGTGGACAGTGATAGCGATATTGAGTTGGTCAAGTTTGTCGCTCATATGTTACTGTATCCATGCATCAATACTAATATTCTGTAGTCCTCATGTCAAAGGAAGAAAGGAGCGGTGAGTTATTCAAACTGATGCTTCATAGGTATACTTGATTCACACCATACCAGAGTACGTGTACAAGAAACGTCAAACATCACCAATGAATCAAAGGGCTCAAACGATGAAGCTATGATACGTTCTTCAGGCAAGAATACCAAGTAGGAGCTGTCTTCATCTCTGGAGTTACGCTTATATTTCCGTAGGACTGTGGTCAAGAAGAGCAAATTCAAACCAGCGACACCCAGTGAGAATATGGTTCCAGTATATCAGAGGACAACTGAGAACAAGTTTAGTTTTTCATCGTTGATCATGTTCACCATTTGATTAGTTTCCAGGCCAGTATCCAAGGGCAAGAAGAAAGTCACCGACCAGGAGGAGAAACTTGTGTATATGGAGGATTTGCCTGAAGCGTACGTATTGCGTATCTAATTCTATATGGCAGCTGATTAGGTAATAGTGATTCGTTTGTTAATCCTACTACTGAGAAGGCACCATTGGACTGTGAAGTCACTGACCCGGGTCTGTTTGATCCTTTCATTGCTGACACATATGGAAATCTTCCTCACCTCCGGTGTGTATGTTGTTTCTCAAGTCTTATTCTAACTCACATGTTCGATCAAGTGCTGGTACACTTGTCACATCAAACAATGGACCGAATCCCATGGGTCCCTTTTATTTGAGCTTAATTCCTGATGTTTGTCCAGGTGTCAATATCGAGTGAGATTTATTTTATTACATTGAAAAATATACTGATGTAGTTACTCACCAATATAATTAATAGTGTTATCATCAAGGCCATTACGTTCACGAGAGCTGGGATCTTTGTTAATCCTTCACGTGCATCACCCTCTATTGTCAAGTCCGCTGCATCTTCTGATTCTGTTCGGAGCACAAGATATGCCATTCAAGCGAACGCTCCCCACAATTTTCTCTACACCATTTTCACTTCCGTTCTTGCTGTCAACTCCTCCAATTTGCATGAGCGTGATCCTCAAGGGATGTTCCGCCAGATAACCGGCACTTTGTGCACCCAGGAGTGGGAACGCTTCTGTGCCTTCTTTTGTATGGTTTTTAAGGCCAAAGAACTTCATGCCCAGATCTATGAAGATGCGATATCCATCAGCACCAGAGCCAAGCCTAAGGACGGTGGAGGTAAACCATGATTAACTTTGTTAATATGATTGCTGAGTTGTGTATAGACCGTTCTCAGCAAGGATTCAGCCGTTTGTTGGCTAAAGGCTCACCTGCCAAATCACCTGTTAAAGTAGCCGGATCATCGAGGACTGGAGCAGTGAAGGGTGCTCTCAATTTTGATGACCATGGTGAGTTGTCGTATTTCGTTAAATTGTGTTACCAATCATTAATATGTGCTATGTATGTAACTCAGTTCCAATTTACGATGGGAGAAAGGGCAACTTCAACACGAATCAACTGCAACTTCTAGATACAACGTTGAATCCTTGGACTGACGATTTATCTGGCAGCATCTGTCTTGTTGGATACACCGCGAATACTTGGGTTGGCAAAGAGCTTTCCACGCAGTTGTCACTCAATGTGCAATGGGTTGTCGTCCTCGCATCATGCAATGAGTAGTATTTGATTATCTCCAATATCTGTCGCTGAATACCTTGTATATACCTGTACCACCTCCACCCCCCTTTGGATTCGTCTTTGTCTGGAATTGTCTGTTGATACCCTAGCCTGTACATTTTTGTATTCATGTTTTAAATTATTGCCAGCCGGTCTGCATATTGTTCTTGTCTGATTACTAAGAGTTTTTCTTACTCTGAAAGCTAAACTCCGAAAATTAAACTCAACGGTTTCAATACTCTTGCCTGCATACCATGTTGTTCCACTGTGTTGTGTTTCTATTATTGTTGCTTTTTCCTGCTCCATCTTGTCATTTGAACAGTGCTAAGGTGGGTGTCATAACTAGATTGCTGTCTTGCCGCAACTAATATCTATCGAGAGTATAGGCTAGTTCAATTGACCCGTATCATATGGCATATACAGATGATGCGGACATGTTTGCTGGTATATATTTCAAAATCCCATAGTCATTTGAAGCTGATAAGAATCATAGACACAAATGCATCATCGAGTATATAACTTCTGACCAATCGCATTTGTGTTAGCTGACCTATTCATAACAACAGAAACATCTCATGGCCTTGTCCATAAGGTACAAGGCTGGGTGTTATACTATCGTCCTGATACACCCCAGGATAGGGTGTTATACTATCGTCCTGACACACCCCAGGATAGGACACAAATATCTATTTATCGTCTTGCTGTGTCCCAAGACAGGGTGTTATACTATCGTCCTGACACACCCCAGGATAGGACACAAATATCTATTTATCGTCTTGCTGTGTCCCAAGACAGGGTGTTATACTATCGTCCTGACACACCCCAGGATAGGACACAAATATCTATTTATCGTCTTGCTGTGTCCCAAGACAGGGTGTTATACTATCGTCCTGAAACACTCCAGGATAGGACACAAATATTTTCTTATCATCTTGTTCATCTGTCCCAAGACTGGGTGTTATATCATTGTCCTGATACACCCCAGGATATGGTGCTTTTTTATCATCCTGTTTATGCACCGCAGAACTTGAGTGTAAAAACACAATCATCTTATCATCTTGCTCATGTGTCCCATAACATGCTCTTGAATTATCAACCCGATGCACTCCAGGATATGGTGCTTTTTTATCATTCTGTTCATGCACTGCAGAACCTGAGTTTAACGACACAAATATCTCCTTATCATTTTGCTCATGTGTCCCAAGACAGGCTATTCAATTATCAAGCTAATGCATGCCAGGATATAGTGTTTTTCTATCATTCTATATATAGGTCTGCACCACAGAAATTGATTTCAAGGACACAGACAATGTGTGATTATCTTGCTCATCATGTGCCCCACAGGAGAATATTAAACAATAGTGGAGATTATCATTTTTCTCATGATATCTCTCATATAACAGAAGAAACAGTACAATGTCTTCCTGACCTAGATCACCTTTGTTCAAACCATTGGATTTTAAAGCCCAACAAAGAACTACCATTTATTATTGAATTCTATGTACGACTTCTTCTATATGTCAATGCATCCATGCATGACTCATTATTTGTGCATGAAATACTTCCCTGGAAGTGTCAAAGAATACATCTAAAGCTGCTACAAAACATGTATGTAGCACATGACTTTGCAGTATATATGCAAAAATATCAAACATTAATGATATATAGTTTATTGTTTATCTTTCAAGTATTTCTGGTATATTATTCACAATATTTTATAGGTCTTAATGTCATATGTACCACTGCTTTGAAACATGAATCTGCATCAGATAATAAATATTGCTCTAATGATAATAATACCAAGGAGAACGATACAAATATGCATAATATTGTTGGTGGTGGATCAAAGTTGTTCATATTTAATGAGCTGTCTCCTTATTTATCAAATTCCATAAGATATCCTACTCATGTGAAATTCAAATTCAGAGAATATATAAAACAATCAGATACAAGAACTGATACATTAAATACATTAACATGTTTTGTGCCATGGGATGTGTTATTACCACAATTAACAACAGATCAACTAAAGTCCATTGCAGCAGCTCATAATATTGTCACATATGCTAGATCTCATAAGGCAGATATTCAAACTTCAATCAAGAGCCATATATGTGCAAGTTGTGCTCAATATCTACCTGTATTTTATGTCATAGATATTGAAGTTTTAAATAAGGAATCAAAGGCATCTAATGCAAGAGCAGTGAAACGATATCAAAGCCAAAATATAGAATACAAAGTAAAAAATATGCAATCAGTAACAAGATATCAACAAACAAAAGGTGTAGAATACAAAGTAAACAACTCACATTCTGTGACAAAATACCAACAAAAAAAAGGTGTAGAATATAAATTAAATCATGCAAAGTCAGAACAGAAATACAAAAATAAACACAAAAACATATTTCCACCCCCACCTCTCACAGCTGCTCTACAACATACAATTATAGCTAACGCATGTCAAGATATGTCACCTGATCAGATATCAGAATCAGGATGTGCGATATGTGGTCAATTGACTTCAATTAAAGATTTATTAAAGCTCTCTAATGTCAACGCAGACTTGAAGATATTAAGAAACCCAGATGTGACACAAGCAGAGCGGTTGACTGCTGAAGATCCCATCAAAGGCTTGGATGGCCCTGTCTTAATTAAACAGCTGCACAATATATGCATAAGTTGCCATAAATCTTTGACAAAAAACAAAGTCCCATTGTTGTCATTAGCAAATGGAAAATGGTTAGGAGATGTTCCAGTACAGTTGATGGATTTATCATTTGCAGAACAGTTGCTGGTTGCAAGAGTACGACACAATCGTTGCATTGTAAGAGTGTCTTCAGGGATGCATAAAATGAGAGCAAATGCAATCACTTTTGCTAATCCTATTCCTAAAGTGTATGATATTCTACCTCCACCCATTGAAGACTTGGATGAAGTTCTGGCATTTATTTATACAGGGCCATGTAAGCCCACTAAATCAGACTTTGAGAGAACACCTCTTCTTGTAAGAAGAAACAAGGTTAAAGCGGCATTGGAATGGTTGAAGTTGAATCATTGTAATTATTACGATCTGGAGATATCACAAAGAAATCTTGATCAGTATCCAGAAAATGGTCCTCCAGTTGTTGTAGATTATCATCAATCTTTTACAAATAAAAATCCAGAGTCAACAGCTGTTAATGACATTGAAGAGGAAGATGGTGTTGAATCAGGAAAATGTCCATTTGTTGTTCATGGTTTGACAGGTGAAGAATATTCCAACAAAAGTGCCAAAGCTCTCAAGGCCATTGCATTAAAGCATTTGACTTCAAATGAAAAAGTTCTAGCCATAGGTCATGCAGCTCATCCTGAATCTATTTATGGCAATCCACAGTTATTTCCTCAAATGATGCCCTGGTTGTTTCCATATGGACTTGGTGGAATTGGCAATGCCTATCAGCAGGGAGAATTATCAGATATTAGACACAAAAGACATTTGCTTATGTATCATGACAAAAGATTTCAAAAAGATCCATATTTTCCATTGATTGCATTTAATCACGAACAGATAAAACAATGCACTACAGCAGGATATTTATTAGCGGAAAAGTCAAAATTCCAGGAGATTTCTAATAGGTTGTTAGATGTCAACATTCATACACTAGCAGACATTTCTAAAAGAATGGAAAATGGTGATAAAGTAATACCAGAAACAGATGAGGAAAAATTGTGTTTTAAACTCATTAATGATATTGATCATGTTGGAGGTGGTGTAAAAGGATCTGTCACCAGCAAAAAATATATGCGCAATGAAATTTGGTCTTTGATTTCATTTGTTGGTGCACCCTCTTGGTTTATTACATTTGCTCCTGCCGACAACAAACATCCAATCTCATTATATTTTGCAGACACCAAAGAAACATTTAATCCTGTTCTAAGGGATTATAATGAAAGATATCGATTAATTGCCCACAATCCAGTAGCTGGTGCAAGATTTTTTCATTTTATGACACAGTTATTCATTAAGCATGTACTTGGTGTTGGAGAAAATCATCCAGGAATCTATGGCAATACAGAAGCATATTATGGAACAGTTGAACAACAAGGACGGTTGACATTGCATATGCATATGCTCTTGTGGCTTAAAGGAGTATTATCACCGCAACAAATCAGAGACAGAATTATGGATCCAAATTCTGATTTTCAACAAAGATTGGTGGAGTATCTTGAGAGTGTGCATATTGGAGAGTTTGTTACTGGATCCATGGCTGATGTAAAAGCCAACATTGAAGAAAACAGTCAATCTAAGGATTATCAGGATCCTACTCAGACATTACCGGATGCACCTCCACCAATGTGCAATAAGTCAAATCATGTTTGTAATGAACATTGTTCTAACAAGTCACAACTTAATTTGTGGTGGGATAAATTTTCAAGTATAGTTGATGACTTGATTATGCGTTCTAATATACATAATTGTGGTAGAAATCAGTCAAGTAGCGAGAAGGCCAACAAAAAAGATAGACCGACGTGTATGAACAAGCATGGCAAATGCAAAGCCAGATTTCCAAGACAAACCTTTGAACAGACTCAAATTGATCCTAAATCAGGAGCTTTGAACATGAAAAAAGGTGAAGCTTGGATCAACACATTGACACCATGCATAACATATCTCCTTCGGTGCAACTCAGATGTGACAAGCCTCCTCTCAGGTACTGCTATCAAGGCTATAGTGGCATATGTCACTGATTATGTTACAAAACCTGGTCTGAAAACATACACTATCTTTGACTCTATTCGGAGTGTTTTTACTAAAAATTCTGAAATGCTGGGAGGATCTATGAAACAAAAAGACAAAGCTAGACGTTTGATAACACAGATAATTAATTCATTGACATCAAAGATGGAAATAGGTGGTCCAATGGCATCTTTGTATCTGCTAGGTAATCCAGATCACTATACAAGCCACAAGTTTGTAACAGTGTATTGGAAAAGTTATGTGAGAGAAACAATGAAGGTGTTCAAATCTGACCAGGATACTGTTGAAAACAGTGAGACAGACAAGGTTCTCTTGCAAAAAAACCAAAATCAATATGTTGGCTTTACAGCAGTCCATGATTACATGTATAGACCAAATACCTATAATGTTACATGCCTATATGAATGGATACAAATGGCAAGACGAGTAAAAATACCTACTCCAACACAGAAAAATCATAATGCTCAAAACAGTGATGATGAGCTGGACTTGATTGATTCAAATGCAAAAAATCAACAATATGAAGCAACAGCTGGATGTAATCTCAGGTCACTAGGTGATATTGATGATGATGAGCTCAATTTAGGAAATAATGAGAATAGAGTTGACAGTTGCAATGAAAATAGTGATTACAGTGGTAGTTATGATAGCAACACTGATTCAAGTGGGTCTATTACTGCTGATGAAGATGGAAATGACATTTCTAAAGAGGACAGTGATAATGCCTGCAATATTAATGCAAATTCAGATTCAATTGGTTCTGATGGCACAGACAATAAACAGGCTCATAAATATTTTTTGTCAGCTCATCCATTACATGAAACACACTGGATAGAATATCATTCATCATATAAAAAAGTTGTGCCTAACTTTGTAGGTGGTTCACTTCCAAGAAGAGATCGAGGAGATAGAGAATATTACTGTGCCACCATGCTTACTTTATTCAAGCCCTGGAGAACAGGCCAAGATCTTAAGAATAACAATGAGTCGTGGGATGAGGCATTCACAGACTATAAATTTACATCACGACAAAGCCAAATAATGGATCATTTTAATATTAGATATGAATGCAATGATGCTCGAGATGATTATTCAGCTCAGCTCAAAAAGGGTGATGCTACAGCTGGTATATTTCATTCTTGGATGACATCAGAAGAAATGGATAACATGGATGATATCAATGAGAATGGTCATGGTGATGATTTTGGTGATAATGAAGGAATTGATAATGAGGATTATGGATTAAATAAATACTCGACCCTTGGATCAAAAGGAAGACTAATCAATGCACAAATGAATGCCACTGAAGATAGTGTCAGAAATGCTGGTTGGCTGGATTTCAGTCCTGATGGCATCAATACAATTGATACTTCTCCACTTAAGCCTGAAATCATACAGCCTGGTGGTAAATGGAAAACAGCTGTTCAAGATAAAAGACAAGAAATCATTGCTGATAGAAATGCACGTGTCGCTAATGCTGAACACACCAGAAAAACTCATGCATCTGAAAATGACGTTAAAGTTGTTGACCAATCATATTTAAAACATGATTTCCAAGCAAAGATGCAAGTTGTTCAGGAATTGATAGATGGCACAGTTACTTTT
The DNA here is from genome assembly GCA_963556145.1 of Hygrocybe punicea. Lineage (NCBI taxonomy): Eukaryota > Fungi > Basidiomycota > Agaricomycetes > Agaricales > Hygrophoraceae > Hygrocybe > Hygrocybe punicea. The sequence goes on along the minus strand of OY744472.1, from coordinate 3,522,394 downwards.
TTCAAATTAAATACTGAACAACAAAGAGCATTTAGAATTGTTGCTAATCACACTGCGACTTTAAATTCAGATCAGCTAAAAATGTATCTAGGTGGCATGGGTGGAACTGGCAAAAGTCAAGTAATCAAAGCACTCAAGCATTTGTTTGAACATAGACATGAATTACATCGTCTTGTTATACTGGGTCCAACTGGAACATCTGCAGCATTACTGGGTGGCTCAACTTACCACTCATTCCTAGGCATTCGCATGAATAATGATACCAGTAATCAAAGTGTAGCAATTGCTCAAGTGAGAGCAAGGCTAGAGGGAATTGATTATATTTTCATAGATGAAGTATCTATGTTGGCATGCCATGAATTATACAAAATCAGCTCACAACTTGCCAAAGCTCTGAATGTATTTGATGTGCCATTTGGAGGCATTAATATTATTTTTGCGGGAGATTTTGCACAACTGCCACCTGTTGGAGGTGCATCTTTGTATAGTGGTTCAGTAGGAACACAAATAGATTCTGGCCTGAAGCCACATTATCAAGAAGCAGCTATTGGCAAAGCACTCTGGCATCAGATCACAACAGTTGTCATTTTGAGAGAAAATATGCGTCAAAAGACACAAACACCTGATGATGCATCATTGCGATCAGCTTTAGTAAACATGCGATATGGTGCATGCACTCCTGAAGACATCAGATTTCTAAGAAAGAGAATTGCTGGCAAACGCTCAGATCAGCCAAATGTTGCTGCAAAAAATTTCAGAAATGTTGCTATCATCTGTGGGGTGCACTCTCAAAAAGACAGAATCAATCAGCTTGGATGTGAGCGTTTTGCAGAGGATACAAATCAAAAGTTGACCCACTTCTACTCTATGGACAAATGGGGCAAAGAAAGTGATCCAGCTAATAAAACCAAATGGGGGAAATCCAAAGTGGCATCAAAGACAATTCACAAATCAAATCAGATTAATTTTGATGAACAACTTGAGATTTGGAAACTCAACCATGGAGCAACTGAACACTTTCCTGGAAAGCTCCCATTGTGTCTTGGCATGCCTGTGATGATCCGAAACAATGATGCAACTGAATTATGCATCACCAAAGGCCAGGAAGGCATTGTTGTTGGCTGGCAATCAATCAAAGGCCCTCATGATAAACGTGTTCTCGACACACTCTTTGTGAAATTGGATAATCCACCTCAATTGGTTCAAATACCTGGTCTACCAGATAATGTTGTTCCTATTGTGAAGAGCACAAAAACAATTCACTGTCTATTTCCAAGTGACCTAAAAGAATCTGTTGAAAGACAACAAGTATGGGTGCTGCCCAACTTTGCTATGACAGCTCATGCATCTCAGGGAAAAACCCGCCCTTACAATGTTGTACATTTAAACAGCTGTTTTTCACACATGTCATATTACACAGCTCTGTCTAGAAGTGCAAGTGCAGCAGGCACCATCATTATCCAAGGTTTTGACCCTAATGTTATTACAAGAGGTTGCAGTGGCTATCTCAGACAAGAATTCAGAGAACAAGAAATATTAGATGATATCACAAGGCTTAGATATGAAGGACAACTACCTGATCACTTAACTGGGCAACTCCGCAATACATTGATTCGTCAATATCAATTATGGAAAGGCACTGATTATGTTCCTGCCAAAGTAGATGCAGCATTAAGATGGTCTGCCAGAGATCCACTACCTATGCTTCCTGTGGTTGTTGACAGTTCATGGCAACTCATTGGAAAATCTACTGATGGAAAAGGTAAGAAAAATTTACTTCAACAGGCCAGTCTTGGTTTTGTGGCTGCAAAAGGAAGCTCACCAGTAAAGCAAAATTTGAAACGTACTTATGATGAACATGATGAGACACCACTTTTGAGTAGGAAAAAGAGAATAATAACTCATGAAGGCAGTTGCACTATTCTTACTCCTCGTGGCATACATTGGGATGAAAACAACTGGAGTTGTGCATATGATTCACTCTTTGTTATTTTGTACAATATATGGGCAGAACATCCTGCAAGTTGGACAACAAGATTTCAGTCAATTGGAAACATTTATCTGTCAACACTTGTACATGGGTTTAACATGATGGCATCACAATTAAGCTTTGAAAATGTAAGAAATGCAGTGAGAATGAAACTCCATGCCAAGAATCCAGAACAATTTCCCATGGGTGCTACTGGCATCAGTGTTGCTACACTATGTATGGAAATGCTGAAACCACGAGATTGTATTGCATCTTCACAGCTCATTTGTTCTCACTGTGATTATGAAGGTCCAGAAAAAGATGACAATCTTACCTATGTATTGCATGCTGATTCATCTGTTTCTGGCTCAACATCTGATTGGGTGCAAACCATTGCATATCATGTTAGAAATAAATGTCCACAATGTAATGTTTCAATGATGCGTACCATATACTATACAAAAACACCTGATTTGCTAGTATTAGAATATCCCAACATAAACATGATTACCAGCCATCAAATAACTGTAAATGTAAATGAAAAGTCCATAAATTTGCATCTAAGAGGTATTGTATATGCTGGAGGATATCACTTTACATCTCGATTCATATCAGAAGATGGAAAAATTTGGTATCATGATGGAATGACAATGGGAGCAACATGTAAGCGAGATGGCCACATTGGTATGATGTTGGATGATGATTTTAAAAGATATGAAAATAAAATTCTTGTGCTAGCAGTTTATGCACGAAACCAGTAATTTAATATCATTGAGGACTATTGGGTGGGAAAGTGGGACATTCAAAATTTTCACCAGCTGAAATTCATATTGGACATCAAAATTGGAGGAAATCTTCTGGGTGGGAAAGTGGGCCATTAAATATAGGAATGTTATAAATCAATTACATGATGTCAAACACTTAAGTTCTTATTGTTACTTATTGCCCGAGCACTGATAAGTAAGGGTAACAGTGGTAGTAGTAAATGCCAGGATAAACTGTTGTATAACTAGTAATATACAAGTATGGCAGGAACAAGTGTAAATAATATTGTCCAAGAGATTGGTAGTCTCTTGATCAAAGGCCCCAACTGCAGATAAATAGTACATTGTCACTAACAGAACAGGATAACATAGAATGTATGATTCCAAATTCCAACAATGTTCATATATACTACGATTATTCTTGTTATACATTACACAAACAAATTAGTGCAGCTTATGTAGAATAAATAATGTACATTAAATGATTGAATAGAACCCAGAAGAACTCGTTCATGCCACGCTTGCGATGGCCCACTTCCCCAAGTTGTATATATGCATGTCCTGATTTAATAAGAAAAAACATTATTTACACAAATATAGCAAGTCTCAAAGGACATCCAACAAAGTCATAGTATCATGTCCTCAGAGAGATCACCCTTATTTAATTTTACTGAGTGTCCTTCTGGACAAGTCTCAAGGGAGGTCCGACGAAGTCCTGGTCTCGAGTCATCGAAGGGTCCAGTGAGACTATCCTCAAAACCACACATCCAGAGGGTGGAAGTGAATGATGCACAGACTGCACAATTACAACTCCCATGGCACAGATTGCCCCCTCTACTTATATTGGAGACTGAAGGAGGGCCATGCACAGACTGCACAACCACACCCTCCACGGCCCAGACAGCCATCCCCCTCCGTTGATTTCAGAAGGGTGAAAGGGAATCATGCACAGACTGCACAATCACACCTTCCATGGCTCAGATAGCCACCCTTCTATGCTACGCAGCTAGGAAAACTAAGGAAACTAATGAAACTACATGTCAGTACTGACCTCTCGGCTGCAGGGGATAGAGATCTCATATATGGGGGGGCATGAGGAAGAGGGAGTCAGTACAACTCAATGGGACACATCAGACCACTTGTGGGGGTGTAGTTACAGTTCATTTGGTCCCCCTGAACCGGTCCCCAAGTGGTGTGGTTGTCCGACTTCGGGGGGTAGAGATCTGGTGTATGGGGGGGCAGGAGGAGGGGATCAGTGTGGTTCAATGGGACGCATCGGACCATGTCTGGGGGTGTACTTACAGTCCATTGGGTCCTCCACATCCGCTCCTCAACTGGTGTGGTGGTCCGACTTCAGGGGGTAGAGATCTGGGATGTGGGGGGATGAGGAGGAGGGGGGCACCATGACTCAACGGGAAACATCGTACCATGTTTGATGCCATTCCTACACTCCATTGGGTCCCCCCTAACTGGTCCCCACAGGGTTTGGCCATCCAACTTCGGGGATAGAGAACTGGTATTGAGACCAAGGAATGTGTGACTGACTATGACAATTGTCTTTTTGGATCAAATTCCGCGTCATACAATTTTTTTTTCTGCTCCTCCGGAACGGTTTTTGATTTTCTATGGCCTCAAGATAAATCCTATATTCATGAAAATATTTGAGAATGAAATTCCAAAAATCTAGTTTATTCCTGAATTTTCTCAACAAAAAACAGTCAGAAATGCAGAATTTGGCTCTATGGTTGATTTCAAACATTAATTAATTAATTAATTAATTAATTACTGATGAACTGCCATATATCCTGGACTCATAAGAACGAATCTTCCATAAATGGAAGAACTTGTAACTAGCATTCCGAAGTGTTGGCAGGTGTTCGTCAACATCAATCGTCTCAGCACACTCGTCAATCTGTGCGAGTGTTGTCTCAACTATATCCTCAAGGTAGGCTTGATTTGTGATGTGTTTGAATGGGCGTTGGACGCTGACATCACAAGGTTGTGCAACACCTGTGCACCCACCAGGGACAAAATCAATGAGTATTGTTGGGTGATTCTCGTGCATCCAGTCCAGAAACTCTTTGGAGCGATGAACCACCCACACGTCAATCTGCCAAAGAGATCGCTGTTCCACAGGCTGGCATAGTTTTTTCTTCATCCCATCAAAGTATGGCACCAAGATATGGTCTACAAACAGTCGCATGGTACGTTGGTTCGCCCAATAGGTCTTTGTGCCAGAGTACTCAAAGCGAAAACCAGCAGCAATAGCTTCTGCATATCTGGGTGAACCTGCCTCTGGACATGAATGATCTGTTTTGCCTTGATAGATAGCTTGGAATGGCAATAACAATCCAGCGCTCGTAACCGTAACCATAACAGTGAAGGCACGCTTCTCTGCTCCACCGACTACTGACACCTGTTTAGCTCCAGTTTTGGCATATGTTAGCTTATCTCCGGGTGCGTAGAGCCTCTGTGTTTGATCAGAGTCTGCATACAGTTCAGCATGAATATCATATTCCTTGATCAGGTAAGCCTTTCGTTGCGCTGACTTATCGCATTGATCCTCCCAATTTCCAGGCAGCTTTTGAGCAGCCTGAGTACCTTTCCTTTGAGACCAACCCATCGCCGAGTGAAGTCATGACCGCATGAATGCATCAGATGCCTGGAACGTGGAGCCGTCTCTGAATTTACGTTGCAAAATCTCAGGTGCCCTCCTAAGAATGGTCGCCAGAAGGATCCCACAAGTCATTATTAATGTCAACGGCACACCTACATCATGCAGGTCAATCAATCGCTTCTTGATCGAGTCAGCAACCTCTGGATGATCGGCCTTGTGATGATGAGTCTCTATTCTGTTGAATGTTCCCAATAAACTCACTAATGCTCCTCGTGGTCCTCCCTGTGCATGGCCCGATGAATTGCCGACTGCAGCTCTCTGAAGCGCTGTGTCTGACCATCGTGGTCTTTCTCCTGATCTATCAATCCAACGCTTGACACTTTCTCGGGTCAGCCCTGCAAAGACTTTGGGTTGCCTTGCTTTACATATTTTGACAATCTTTGTGGTGCTCATTTGCCACCCAGCTGCCTCACCGGCCTGCCTGATGGTATTCCAGCACAATGGAGTAAACCAGTTGTGATACATGGCAGCTCTCAGCTCTCATTTTCTTTTGCGGCCCTGTGGCTTCCTGTATGTATCTTGGTACTTCCTGACTAGTGAATGTTTAGGCCGAGTTTCTTCGGCCATGGCCGTCTTGCACTTCTTGGTTAATCCGCTGGCCGTGATCTCTGCCGGCACAATCTATCGATCCATTTAGGAATACTCCCAAGAGATGGCAAAGTAAGCATACCTTCCATTTGGTACCACCGGGACCCCTAATGCCCCACAGGATTTCGTTCTGCTGCGTTGTCATTCATCGGCACTGTTGACGCAATCGTGCCTTCTCACGTTTATGGACCAGCTTTTCTTGTGCCACATTTTCTGCCATTACTTTCAACATCTCTTTTTCATCTGCAAGGTCCATAGACTCGTCCACTCTGGCCAAATTTTCATGATACTCGGCAAGTGTACACGGTTTAAAATAAGCAAGTAGAGGTGTGTTCTTCCTCTTCAATGCCATGTGGATTGATGACTCAACATGGGCTTTCTGCATGAGAATTGGATCCTTTTGCGCAAAAGTGACCTTGGGTGGGGAAGCAGGGACTTTCGGTGCATCGGACACAATGTCACTGCTGTCGGTGTCAGAGATGTCTGTGCTGTCATCCTGGGACGATGACGATGACTCATCAGAGGAGTCACACCATGACTTCACCTCCATATCTGAGTCTTCATCGGCTGATAGCACGAGGGGGTTGTGTAAATATTGGAAGGTGGTTTCTGATGCCACCAACCCCATGTCTTGCTGATGTTTACAGATGCGAAGGAGAACCTCGAGTCTTTCGGCAGCGACATTATCTGTGCAAATAAGTGGAAAGAGTAGTGGGAGGAAGAAGTGGGCAAGTGCGTTCCAGGCAAAAAGTCCGCAGGAGAAAGTATCCAATTGCCGGGTGATTGGTAGGCGGCGAAACTTGAATTTGATGGAGCTATAACCTGATACCCACCACTCTAATACTAATATGACCTTTTCTTCTAGTCCCCAGTCCAATGAGTCTCCGTGCCAGATTATGTGGCAACCAAAATCAATCACGATGGCAACCCAATGCTTCTCCCAAACATTGATAATTGTTGCGAGGTGTGTCTTGGCTCCCGAAGCAAGTGACTGACCCTTCAAGTGCAGGGAACCTTTGCGAGCCCGTCTGTTATGGCAAGAGAAGGCATTGAAAAGGCCCTGGATGAAGTAAGTTGACTCGAGCTGAATCTTCACCGCATTGCCACCACCACACTGAATGAGATCGAGTCGCAATAAATCCAGCATCTGATCTTTCTGAACATTGCCAAGCCATGCGTTAGTCACATACTTGTTACGAGTTCTTCCATTTATGGAAGAATCGTTCTTATCAGTCCAGGATATATGGCGGATCGTCAGTAATTAATTAATTAATTAATTAATGTTTGAAATCAACCATAGAGCCAAATTCTGCATTTCTAACCCCTTTTTTTTGTTAAAAATCACAAATAAACTAGATTTTCTGAATTTCGTCCCCAAATATTTTCATGAATATAGGATTTATGTTGAGGTTGTAAAAAATATAAAACCATGCTGAAGGATGAGAAAAAGAATTTGTATGATGCGGAATTTGATCTAAAAAGGCAAATGTCACAGTCAGTCACAGAGTCTTTCTCAGTACTCCCCCAGTCTCAAATCTCTACCTGCGGATCGTGCACCACAAAACTGAGTGAGGAGCAGTCATGTAGGACCAAATGGACTGTAAGTACACCCCCAGACATGGTCCGATGTGTCCCGTTGAGTTGTACTGACCCCCTCCTCCTCATGCCCCCCCATAAACGAGATCTCTATCCCCTGCAGCTGGACGGGCAAACCCAGTGGGGACCGCTTAGGGCTCAGTGGATCCTGTCCTCTGTGTTCATGCCTCGTGCACCACCGCTCAGTTTGTCACAACCAGAGGTCAGTACTGACATGTAGTTTTATTAGTTTCCTTAGTTTTCCTAGCTGCATAGCATAGAAGGGTGGCTATCTGAGCCATGGAAGGTGTGATTGTGCAGTCTGTGCATGATTCCCTTTCACCCTTCTGAAATCAACGGAGGGGGATGGCTGTCTGGGCCGTGGAGGGTGTGGTTGTGCAGTCTGTGCACGGCCCTCCTTCAGTCTCCAATATAAGTAGAGGGGGCAATCTGTGCCATGGGAGTTGTAATTGTGCAGTCTGTGCATCATTCACTTCCACCCTCTGGATGTGTGGTTTTGAGGATGGTCTCACTGGACCCTTCGATGACTCGAGACCGGGACTTCGTTGGACCTCCCTTGAGACTTGTCTAGAGGGGCAATGAGTAAAATTAACAATAATGACGGTCTCTCTGGACCCTTCGATGACTCGAGACCAGGACTTCGTCGGACCTCCCTTGAGACTTGTCCAGAAGGACACTTAGTAAAATTAAATAAGGGTGGTCTTTCTGGACCCTTTGAGGACGTGACACTATGACTTTGTCGGATGTCCCTTGAGACTTGCTATATTTGTGTAAATAATGTTTTTTATTATTACATCAAGACATGCATATATACAACAAATGAGATGGTGTGTGTATTAGCTAGGTGTTGTCAATAGATGCATGGGAGAAGCATCTTTGTGGTGTTTAGTAGACAGCTAAGACCAAACCAGAAAACAAGTCGACACATCATCATACAATGATTAGTAAGATTTTCCCATGGTTCATGAAGATTGAAAAACCTTTTTTCTTGACTTTAACTACGTCCCAATGACTTTCAAACTCCTCATCCTACTGCTTTTTCTGCCACTCACAATTCTATCACACCTGAATAGCCCAAAGGTCCCATTTGTCTTCAGATTCAACACATTTAAATTGCTAAATTGACTTATGTTAGTGGTCATCCACCGAAGCTCACATCAATGGCAAACCCAGTAACAATATTTATCGAGTTAGCCAATTGCTTTGGGAGGGCTTCGGTCAGTAAATTCAACTACCTCTATATCTACTGAATCTACTGAATCATCGGGTCCATCAGATTGGTTTAATATTACTTGTTGGGCATATTCAACCGGAATCTGCCTGCCCAATTTGTTGGGTTTATTATTTACTCTACCCAGACAGTTGGGTGTATTGTTTGCTCTGCCCAAACAGTTGGGTTTATTGTATTCTCTGTCCAGACAGTTGGGTGTATTGTATTCTCTGCCCAGACAGTTGGGTGTATTGTCCTCTCTGCCCAGACAGTTGGGTGTATTGTTTTCTCTGTCTGGTCAATACAAGGCTATAATATGTTCATTGTTATACCAGTCAATGATTTCTACGTCAACTATACTATTTTTGCAGTACAATAAATGTTTCTATGCCACCTTATGTGTTGGTATAGGTATCTTACCCTGGCATTTTGCTACTTTAATATTATGGCTGAGCCAAGCAGTGAAGTTATTTAATTCCCATAATATGGCTATATCATCTAGAAGTATTGATAAAAACAATAATATATCTGGAACATATGTAGGTGGTGGCAAAAAAGCTGTTTTTACCATGTCTGAACTTGGAATAAAGTCATTTCCACTTGGTCAAGACAAAGAAGGAAGCTATACATTTAAATCATACATATCTAAGCAGAACCTGACTCTTCAGGATTTGTCCAATGGTTCTCTTATATTGTTAGACATTTCACTAGCAACCTTAGTCAGCAAATTAACCATTGCAAATCTCAAATTAATTGCTGCATATCATTCCATCTATTTGGGAGCAAACATGAAGCATGCAGATATACAAACTGAAATTGTAAATCACAAGTGCATTGACTGTTCTTCTTATGTTTCATTGTTTGAGTTTATGGATGAGCTAGAGATAGCAAGTAAAAAGCGTACAGCTAACATTGAAGCTGTAAAACGATCACACAATAAAAACATTAACAAATATCAGCACCAGAATATTTGTGCTGTTCAGAAATACAATAAAAAAAACATTGAGAAGCATCAGCAACAAAATATTGCAGCTGTCCAGAGATATAACTTGCAACACCCTGAGAAACATCAGCAACAAAATATAGCAGCTGAGCAAAGATATAACATGGAACATCCTGAAAAACATCAGGAACAAAATAATGCAGCTGTTCAAAAATATAAATTGGACCATCCTGAGAAACATCAGCAACAAAATATTATAGCTGTGAACAGATATAACCAGATAAATACCAGCAACAGAATCTTGCAGCAGTTCAAAAATATTGCTTGGAACATCCAGAGAGATATCAGCAAAAGAACCTAGCAGCTGTTCAAAGATTTTCATCTGATGATTCAGAGAAACTCAAACTTTTTAATCAAAAAGCAGTTCAAAATTTTCGTGATAACAATTCTGACAGATGCAAGCAGCAAAATCAAATTGCAGCCCAGTCATACAGAGACAAAGTAGAATTTCCTCCTGTACCTCCATCTCAATCATTACAACACACTATTATGGCCAGTCAGGGGTACACCCGCAGTGCTCTGGGGCTGTACTCGGACCCGTACCCGTCACGGGTACATACCCGAGGCCAAAAGTACGGGTATGGCACGGGTTTTGCAGGGGTACAGGAAGAAACATGCAAAATACCCCATTTTTACCTGTTTTTGGTGGTTTTTATGGTTATTGTGGACGGAATACTGGCTGGATCCCTTTAGTGTAAAGGAACACAATGTTTAGAATACTGTGGGGAGTGTTGAGAGCATTTTTACATTTTTACAAGCAATGATTCTCATTATATCCCTCAAAAATAGCGAAAAATACCCCAAAAATTGAGTTTTTGATGTTTCTTCTCCCAAAAGAAATACAGCCCATACCCACGTGGGTACTGCGGGTATTCTGAGGCTGGACTCATACCCTTAACCCGTGGTACCCGTACTCTTAACCCCTGGGGGTATTGCATACCCTTGACCTGCCCTACACACTATTGTATCAGATTTTTGTAGAGAAAGTAGCCCTAACAAATTTACAGAAGCAGGTTGTGCAGTTTGTGGACGATTGACAGCTGTTCATGAATTAACAAAGACTTTCTTCACTTGATTTGGATTTGAATTTGTTAACACAAGCTTCAGCTACTCAACAAGAAAGATTTTTAGTTGATGATCCAGTGCAATGCATTGAGAAGCCCATTTTGATTGATAATTTAGATAACATATGCAAATCATGTCACAAGTCATTGAAAAATGGAAAACAACCTCTTCATGCACTTGCAAATGGTCTGTGGATTGGTGATGTGCCAGCAGCTTTACAAGACCTATCATATGCTGAACCCCAGTGAAAAGTCCCTCGGCTGGTGCTGGGCAAGAAATGGTTGCAACGGGATTGATATGTCAGACGACTCTCCTCGTCTATGATCGATTCGTCAACTAGTTAAACGACGTTAGAAACTTACAATACTTTATGAAACTTTGAACCAAGGTTCTCACGCTGTGCCCATCAACTGAGATCTCCTACTTCCCTGCCTATGCCGTACTGTGACTGCCCAGCGCTCTGCAAAGGTGGAAGAGACGTCTCAGATAAGACCTACCGACAACATGCAAAATATTGGATGACTAGACTGTCCACAGCCTTCAACGAATTCATTGCCACTGAGACAACTGCTCGACTTCAGCGTTCTGATCAAGAATCTCAGGCCGAAACCGATTTTCGTTCGGTACAAAGGAGACGAGATGCTGCACGTACGGGACAGGAGGATCAGGATCAGGTACAAATGGTGGAGGATGTGCGGGATGTTGATGATGTCCAACAGGAACAAGAACACTACGATGTGAGTATATATCGTGCTCAAATCTAAGCTAATTCTGACCCTCTGAATTACAGGATGATTTATATTTCGGCTACGATGACCATCTTTATGTACCACAAACCGATGACACGGAAATGAATCCATCTCACCCAAATTCGCCCACAAGTGAACCCCCTAGATCACCACAGTGTGATCCAGACCATGTCTCTATACCTGGAGACTCTGCTCCACCTCTTCCCCCGCCTGTCTCTCGAATTGAAGATGTTCAAACAAGTCTCCATTTTATTGAGCATATCAAGGCGGCGAGACTTGAAGACTCTCAACTTGAGGCAGAAGATATTGACCGTCTCCGTAACCCTACCCCCATACCTACCAATTTGCTTGAGGACCAATACCTCTGGCTCTCGCTTGACATTTTCCTCGCTTGTACAAATTCATCCCAGGATACGTATGAAGCCATCCGTTCTGCAATCACTCGCTGCTATCCCGAGTGCAAAATTCTCTCCTATGATCAAATAAAGCGTCGCATCAAACACATCACTGGCATTGTGCCATTATATCATGACATGTGCATCAACACCTGCCTTGCGTTCACTGGCCCCTTCGAAAACCTCGATACCTGTCCCATCTGTAAAGAATCTCGCTATGAAAACAAGCCGCAAACCCATGACAACCATGGTGATGATGATGATGATGCTGAGGAAGAAAGAGTACCCCGACGACAATTCTCTACACTACCACTCGGTCCACAGCTCCAGGCTGCATGGTGTAATCCAGCAAGTGCGGAGGCTATGCGTTATCGTGAACGACAAACAAATCAAATTTTGGAGACCCTTCGCATCAATGGTGGTGCTCTCGATATCTACGATGATTTTTGCTGTGGTAGTGATTATCTTCATGCCGTTCAAACCCAACAAATCCAGCCTGATGATACAGTGGTCCTCTTCTCCATTGATGGGGCGCAGCTATATCGAAACAAAAAGTCCGACTGTTGGATTTACATTTGGGTGATCCTGAACCTCGCACCTGATAAACGATATAAGGTCAAGCATGTCCTACCTGGCGGATTCATTGGGGGACCCAATAATCCAAAGCAACGGGATTCGTTCTTATACCCTGGTTTATATCATGTCTCGGCACTTCAACGTGAAGGTCTTGTCATCTGGGATGGTTCACGTCAAGCTCGCCTCACATCGAATGTGTTTGTCGCATTCATCACAGCTGACTGCGTTGGGTTAGCCGATATGATTGGATGGGTTGGTCATCATGGAAAGTTCGGGTGTCGATTCCAATGTGGGCTCCCTGGTCGTCACAAGCCTGGTGGTCACGGCACTCACTATTATCCCGCTTTGATGAAACCTCACAATTACGATGCACCTGGCTGTGATCACCCTGACATCGATATCAATAATCTCCCAACCGCATCCCCGCAGGTCTATCGTCAAAATCTCGAGCGTGTTATTCAGTCTCCTAATCAAACACAATACACACTGCGACGGCGTGAATCTGGAATCTGCAAACCAAGTATTGTTGACGGCCTTTCACGTATACTCCCTATTCCTAGTTGCTTCCCTGGCGATGTGATGCACCATACAGGTCTTAACATTCCTGATGTCAAGCTTGGTCTCTATCGTGGGACGATAGATTGTGACCGAACAGACGACAAGTCTACATGGGATTGGGCTACACTTCAGGGAGACAGATGGAAACAACACGGCCAGGCCGTTGCTGCTGCTGCGCAGTACATTCCTGGCCATTATGGTCGAACCCCTCGCAACCCTGCCAAGAAAATATCCAGTGGATACAAAGCCTCAGAATTCCTTGTCTATATGTATGGCCTTGGCCCCGGTCTTTTCTATCGAATCTTGCCATTCCCCTATTGGCAACATTTTTGCAAGCTTGTTCGTGGTGTATGCCTGATGCTACAACGATCAATATCCAAGTCGGATCTTGTGATGGCCCATCAGTATCTTCTTGAATACACAGTCGAATTTGAGGTTCTCTACTGTCAAAGACGAGCTGATCGACTACATTTTGTTCGCCAAAGCATTCATTGTCTCACTCATTTTGCACCCGAAACTCTCCGAGTTGGGCCACTGGCACTGTTAGCGCAATGGGTCATGGAGCGAACAATTGGCAATCTTGGCCTAGAGCTGCGCCAACCCTCCAATCCGTATGCCAACCTCGCCCAGCGTGGTCTTCTCCGTTCACAAACCAATGCACTTAAGGCTATGTTTCCTGATCTCGAACCTCCAAAACCGACAATCCCTCGTGGTTCTCTTGATATTGGTGACGGATACATTCTACTTCGAAAAAGAGATGCATCAGCCCATTCTGTCAGAGAATGTGAAGCAATCGCTATCCGGACATATCTTCACAGGACCTTTGGTGAATTGGCTCCTGCCCGATGGAATGGAACTATAGTAAGATGGGCGCGACTCAGTTTGCCCAATGGGCAAATTGGCTAGGTCACTGTGGAATGAGGCTAATGTTAAACGAACACCTCGACGAACGAGAAACATCACAGTAGGCTGAATACCAGTTTGTCTCTCATGAATGTAGCTGACATTTACTGTTTAGTTTACAGTGGAGAATGTGATTCGGGTGGGAGAAGTCCAGTTTTACTTCAGCGTCTCAGTAGATGGGAATCGGAAAAGGGTTGCCCTGGTCTCACTGTTTGACCTTCCAGATCCTGACCTCTACAAAGCTTCGCATGGGGTGCTGTCTGTTAGCAAATACCGAGGCGACAACAACCTTGTGGTCATCGACATCAAGTTTATTCGGTCCAGCATTTCTATGGTCCCCTTTCCACCTCCAGAGACCCCCACCAATGTCGATCATAATCGTTTCTTTTCGTATGAAGATCTGGGCTATGATGTTGCAGAAATGGATATCGATGTTGATTAATGTGTACAGAATAATGTATGTGTGCCTTGGTTGTCTACGAATATCTTGTGTTGTGAGTGAGCAAATATTGATAGACATACAGTCTGTTCCTTCCTCCCCCCCTCTCATGTCGCTCAGACTCTTGTCACCCTTTCCCTTCGATCCTCCAACATCTTATTCAAATTCACTTGAAGTGCAAAGCCTATCCTCTGAGAGCGAATCCAGCACACCCTTCACACCATACGCAAATCTCTCATGCTTCGTACCAGCAAATCAACACCACAATGGTCAGAATCATTCTGAATTTGTAAATTCCAATGCACTGGGATTATCAGGGTTATCTGGCCAATCAAGTTTATCGACTTGGAGTCCTCTCAACCGGAAATCAAATAATCATCTTTTATCAATCGCATCGCACGAAAGCCTTCTGGCAGCTCCAAACCCAGCATATATGCAACAATGCCAACGAGTTTCTTCTCTTAGAAAAGAATTAGAGTTATTACAAGTCAAGTTTTCAACGTTAGAGTGCGTGATTATCTTTCCGCTCGCAATCTCTGATGCGTTTCTATCTCTATAGGCAAGCATATCAATTACTCGTACAGGCCATACCACATGTACACGGACATTCCAATCCACCCGCAAATGCTACTGCCACCATTGCTATGTCAAACAGCCGCAATTTTCCTACTGTCACAACTTCCACTGTCCTGGACGAAGTAGACCATCCCAATGTCCGATGGTGGACAAAGATATCTTGGACAAATAGGGTTGATCAAGAGGATGGGATTTCAATTCAAGGTGACGATGACGACGTGGCTGGCAAGAAGATCAAATCTACCGATTACCTTGAAGACGACCAAGGCATTCCTATCAGCGAGTCTGACCGTCGAGCATTGTATTCCCATGCCCAATTGATTTGGACCTCATTTGCGAGCGCTGGTAACCCTCCATCAGGTTTCAAGATGGCTGATATCCAGTATCTTACGCAATATCGCAATGAGATGGAGAAGGAGTTCCCCATTTTGCGACTCTGTTCTCGACACTGGAAAACCGACAACGTGTGGATCCTGAACTATCCATCTTGGCTACGTAATTGGGAGAAAAAAGTTCTGCGCAACAAGGAGAAGACTATGAAAACCGAGACCGAGACCCAAGAAAGTCAGAAGCGCAAATATTCTCATGACGAAAATGTAGTTGCTCACAAGAAGCAGAGGTTACATGGTAAGACAACTCACCATGCGAATAATGTTGGCAAGGGTAGTGAGGGTGATGCCAACAAGAGTACCGGCAAGATCATAGTGGTAAGAATATTAATTCATTGTCTGCGTCAAACTCAAAATGTCTGGTTGCAGCCATTAAATTCACTGTTAGTAGCAACCAACGACTCATGGGATTGACATTATAGAAGTTGTACTGACATTGTTCGACGACTAGCACTGCTGTACAGATCATGCCCATCACATTGACGAACACGGCCATATCTATATCCGCACCCTTGCCAGTCATTCCCGTCGCATCAATGAGCAATTCTACGCCAACGCAAATCACACCCATTGCGTCGACGAACACGGCCATATCCGCACCCTTGCCAGTCATTTCCGTCGCATCAATGAGCGATTCTACACTTACGCCAACGCAAATCACGCCCATTGTGTCGACAAACACAGCTGTATCCACACCCTTGCCAGTCATTCCCATCGCATCAACGAGCAATTCTACGCCAACGCAAATCATGCCCATCACATTGACGAACACGGCCATATCCGCAGCCTTGCAAGCCATCCCCGTCGCGTCAACTGACACACCTGAAACCTCTTTCACTGGTATGGTATATTTTTCGTCCCTGTACCACATTAACAGACTCTCTTGCTGTCACTGGGACAGAAACCAGCCCCATTGCCTCAACAGCGCTACACGAGATTGTTACAGGTGACACGGCGACTTCGTTATCAGTAACATCATCAAAAAGCAAGCGAAAGACACCTTTCAAACATGTGGCCATGCCTGCATCAGAGAAGATCTTCGAAGCTCCGACGGTGGAGTGGTACGGAGGTACCGCTCTGAGGGCTAGCTGGAGAGTCTCGCTGGAGAGCTGGCGAGGAAGGCTTGATTGGGACTGACTACTGACAGGGATCTATCTACAACGAACCGTGGGAGCCTCGTCACGTGACTAGGCACTCGCTACCACTCCAATTGCCCCCCTCCCTCATAGCGACGTCCTCATCGCTATCGAAGACCTGAAAGAAAGAAAGAAAGAAAGAAAGAAAGAAAAAAAAAGAAAAAAAAAAAAAAAAAAAAGGGAAGAGGAAAGAAAGAGGAAAAAAGACTGAAAAAGAAACTAGTCTACTCCACTGGGGTCTAGCAAAGGAGGTCCAAGACTGGGATCAAAGGGAATGGGAACTTGTCCAGAAAAAGATGGAAAGGAATCAGAGGGTTGGGAAAAGGCAGGAGAAACGTCGTGGACACAAGCTGGAAGTTTTGATGAGTTTCGCATAGAGATGGTGGGAAGATGGCGAGGTTGTACTCGGAATGGGGAGTCGTCGAAATGTGTTGGGTATGGTTGACGACGAGGTGGGATTTTATGTACGGGGTATCTCGGGGGAAGGTTTTGAGGGTGGACACGGCGGTGACGGTAGCGAAGCGTGGACCATGGATTTTGCGCTCGGGGGTAGGTGAGGGTAGGGATGCTCTTTGGTCGCCAAATAGGGGCGTGGGTGGGGCGGGTGTCGCACCAGGTATGGTTTTGACAGGGAATGTTGAATGCAAGGACGGCTTGGGATTTCGGGGCAGGGATATTGTTGTGGTATGCTGATGGTGGTGTTTCCACGGGTTCTGTTTGCGTAGACGCGTCGGCATATCGTTTTGTGGCCATAGGTGGGTCTGCCTCGTGTGCAGTCGCAGGTCCGGTATGTGCCTCCGTGCTCGCGGGTTGTTGCTTTTTCTCATCTTGCCCTTTGATGTTTCGCCTTGGAGCACCATCCCTCTCATTTCGGTACTCTCCTGCGAGGATCTCCGCGATTTGGGATGGCAGAGGCCATGCTCGGCCGTCGTAGTGTGTTTGGTGGTTGTTGGAAGCGTGGTACGGTGTGGGGGCGAGATGCTCGCGTTGGGGGTTTGGTTTTGGGTCAGGGTAGGCGGGGATGGTGGGTCGAGACGGTGTAGGCACGAGACGTTCGTGTAGGAAGGGTTTCGAGGCCGATTTCGCGGTGCTGGGAGTGGGTATGCCAGTGGGCGTTGAACACTCGCGCTCGTGCAACCTTTTTGGGTCGGGGTGGGACAAGTTTGCAGGCTGGGATGGAACGGGCGCTGGACAGGGCTCTGGGGTTGGCTTTGCATTGGGGTTGGGTCTACATGCCGGGCGTTCGCGCTCACGGCCACTTTTGGCGCTGGGGTTGGGGTATTTCGAAGGGAGCACGCAGCTGCGCTCTGCTCCGGGGTGCTTTGGGTTGGGGGTGGCGAGAGCCGCGGGCGCTGGGCATTCGCGTCCGTGCTCGGTTTGGAGGTGGTTGGCATTGTGGGACGGCGTGGTGGACGCGTTTGATGTGGGCTGGGGCTTGTCTTGGCACACCGGCATTGGCATCTGTGGTTTCTGGGTCAACGGGGGCGGGGCCGTACGTTGGGGTTGCGGCTGAGGTGCTGGTGGTGCTTCGCGGTGCTTCACGTTCGTTGGTGACGTGGCGGCAGCAGCTGGGCTGGACTGGGGTTCGTTTGGGCACACGGGTGCTCGCGTTGGCCGTTCCTCGGTCGACGTGGGTGTGGTTGGACGCTTGGGCCATGGTCCGGGTATTGAAGGCGAAGGCTGCAGCATTGGGTGCAGCCGTGACGTGGCAGTTGTGTTGGGCGTGATGGGCACGCGTGCGGACGGCGTTGGGGCCTGCGAGACGGTAGACGGGGTTGCCGTTGACGTTGTGGGGACTTGGGGCGTGGTTGCGAGGGTGGGGGACGCAAACGTGGCAGTTGGCTTTGGGGCGCGTTCTGACGCGTTTTGCAGCGAGGGTGGGGCCATTTGGGTGGGCAATAACGACGTGGCGTGCTCGGGCGCGAACGTCGACGTTTCTGGTGGAGGTGGGCGCGCTGTGGTGTGCTGGGGCGTGTTTTCGCGCGTGGATGCCGTTTGGATGCTTGGGTTGGGGTATTTTGGTGGGAGCTCGCGGCTGCGCTCTGCTCCAGGTTGTTTGGGGGTGGGGGTGGCGAGAGCCGCGGGCGCTGGGGATTCGCGTCCGCGCTTGGTTTGGAGGTGGTTGGCGATGTGGGACGGTGATGGTGGTGAGTTTCGGGGCCCGTACGTCGTTTTTGGCTTGACGCGGTTGGAACTAGCGAGGTGGGGCGACGGGGCTGTTGAATGTTCACGTTTGGAGGTGCCGGGTGGTGTTCGAGTGGCGTTGCCGGGCACCGGGGCAGTGGGCGTCGTGGTTGCTCTCATTGGGGTCCACGTCGCTGTGGGCTGCGTGTGGTTGGCATGGGCCATTGGCGATGTGGTTTGGGGTTCGTTTTTTATAGTGGTTTTCCACCGTGTTTTTTCCTTCTTCGCTCGTTTCTTTTTAGTAGTCATTTGTGTGGCAGTGGATCGAGAAAATGAAAATGTTTGATGTTTGGAAAATGGTTCGGTGCTCGGAAAATTGCTTGGTGTTCGGGAAACTGCTCGGTGTGCTGTGCTTGGAGATCACAGGAAGTCGCTGAAAATTGCTGAAGACTGAGGCTGTGTTCGAATCCGCTCTCATCACCACGTTGGAGTGGTACGGAGGTACCGCTCCGAGGGCTAGCTGGAGAGTCTTGCTGGAGAGCTGGCGAGGAAGGCTTGATTAGGACTGACTACTGACAGGGATCTATCTACAACGAACCGTGGGAGCCTCGTCATGTGACTAGGCACTCGCTACCACTCCAACGGGCAATACAGCAAGGTAAGTTGCTCAATTCTATCTAGCAAATACTACTTTGCTATGTTCACTATCGTCGTAGGGCTATCTGTGGTCGTGAATGGAAGAGCCATAACCCGAGTCAAACATTGGGTGATTTCAATCTTCATTTCAAGAGCTTGTCACCTCAGGCACTTCAGGTACGTTTCTCTGAATCATTTCTTCCACTGTCCGATCTCACGGGTCTTGGCATAGCATTTTAAAGATGAGGAAAAGGCACTTGTGAGTAATTCTGATATCCGGCTGTGTTAACAGACTGACTGTGCAATTTTTTGCAGAAAAAACTAAAGAAAAATGCAGCTTCAACTTAGATTGATCACAGAAGGTATGTTTTCAGTCGTGTCGGCTCTTCCTACTACTACTTACATCATTCTTTCGGGCTATGATACAGGAGACAGCACACCATCGCATGCGATCGATCATGTACACTAGTCACGGCAATTCTGGGGGCTTGGAGAACAAGGACAGGGAGAGAAAACGAGGAGAAGAGGGGGCAAATGAGGGGGAGACAAGGAACGGGGGCAAACGGGGGCAAACGGGGCAGAACGAGGAGAAATGAAGACACCAGATCGGACCCAATACCACCATTATACACTATATGTCACTCGTTTGCAATCAATACAACCATTCTACATTATGCTCACTTAAGAGAAGGCCGGGACACAAGGAAACATTGCCAGGTTCGACTGGGAACGGCTACATTATGCTCTGAAAATTTTCACTCGAGGTTGACCTTTTACAGCATCTCCTAAACTTTTCAGAAATGCTATACGGTAAAAAGACGAGCCATACATGCTGTCTACGGCTATGCAGGTCCCCGCCGCTCACGCCCTTTCCCAGCTGAGGGACTTTTCACTGGGGCTGAACAGTTGATGATTGCAAGGGTCAGACACAATAGATGCATTGTCAGAGTCTCTTCAGGCATGCACAAGATGAGAGCCAATGTAATTACATTTGCAAATCCAGTTCCCAAACTATATGATATTTTGCCACCTCCCGCTGATGAATTAGATGAAGTTCTGGCCTTTATTTACACTGGTCCATGCAAACCAACCAAGTCTGACTTTGAAAGAACACCTCTGCTTGTTAGGAGAAACAAAGTAGCCAATGCTTTGAATTGGCTAAAGTTAAATCACTGTGATTACTTTGACTTGGAAATATCGCAAGAGAATTTAAATCAATATCCTGAAAATGATATACCAGTGGTTGTTGATTACCGCCAGTCATTCACCAACAAAAGTCCAGAATCAACTGCAGTCCATGATATGGAAACTGAAGAAGGAACAGAAACTGGCAAATGTCCATTTGTTGTTCATGGCTTGACTGGTGAGGAATATTCAACCAAGAGTGTCAAAGCATTAAAGGCTATTGCTTTGAAACATTTGAAGAGCAACCGCATGGTGCTTGCTATCGGACATGACAAAGATCCACAGTCAATCTATGGCAACCCACAGTTATTTCCACAAATGATGCCTTGGCTGTTTCCATATGGACTTGGTGGTATTGGAAATAATATAAAGCAAGGATCTCTGTCTGATATTGCACATAAAAGACATTTGTTGATGTATTATGACAAGCGCTTTCAGAGAGACCCACACTTTCCATTGATTGCATTTAATCATGAACAAATCAAACAGGCAACTACTGGAGGCTACTTGTTGGCTGAGAAAGCAAAATTTGATCAGATATCCCAGAGAATAATGGATCTTGATGTTGGTGTTCTTAATTACATCTCCAGAAAGATGGAAGATGGTGAACATGTTAAACCTGACACTGATGAAGAAAAGCTTTGTTTCCAGCTGATCAAAGACATTGACCATGTTGGAAGTCATGTACAAGGATCATTGACAAATAAGAAATATATGAGAAATGAAATCTGGGCACTGATGTCATTTTGTGGGGCCCCATCTTGGTTTATCACCTTTTCACCTGCAGATATCATGCATCCACTATGTTTATATTTTGCTGACACCAAAGAGGAGTTTTCCCCAAACTTGCGAGACTATGATGAGAGATACAGACTTATTGCCCAAAATCCCGTGGCTGGTGCAAGATTCTTTCATTTTATGGTCAAGTTGTTTATCAAACATGTGCTTGGAGCTGGATCAAATCACTCTGGATATTATGGGGATACAAATGCATATTATGGTGCTGTTGAACAGCAAGGACGATTAACTCTTCATATGCATATGATGTTATGGCTCAAAGCATGCTTGTCACCACAAGAGATCAGAGATAGAATCATGGATCCTAACTCAGACTTCCAAACAAAATTTGTTGAATATCTTGAAAGTGTTCATATTGGTGAATTTATGACTGGCACAATGGATGAAGTAAGAGCCAATGTCAATGCTCAATCCATGAAAAAAGATTACAAAGATCCAACTCAAACCTTGCCTGAAATGCCACCTCCTTTGTGCAATGACAAACATGAAGACATGGATGATCAATCTGAATGCATTGAATGCAAGAATGTTGAGTCATGGTGGAACCGATTCAGAAACACTGTGGATGATTTGATACTTCACTCCAATGTTCATAATTGTGGCAGATACAAGTCTAATGCTGAAAAAGTCAACAGAAAAGACAGACCCACCTGCATGAACAAACATGGAAAATGCAAAGCTAGATTTCCAAGACCGTTGTTTGAATCCACTCAAGTTGACCCGAAGACCGGTGCACTGAATGTGAAAAAGGGTGAAGCATGGATCAACACATTAACCCCACTTGTAACATTTCTATTACGCTGCAACTCTGATATCACAAGTCTTCTATCTGGCACAGCCATCAAGGCCATTGTGGCATATATATCTGACTATATAACTAAACCAGGGCTGAAAACTTATAGCATATTTGATACTATCAGAAGTGTATTTGACAGAAATTCTGAGATGCTTGGTGGATCAATGCAGAGAAAAGAAAAAGCTAGAAAATTAATAACACAAATTATCAATACATTAACAGCCAAACTGGAAATAGGTGGACCTATGTCAGCTCTATATTTGCTGGGCAATCCTGATCATTACACCAGCCACAAATTTATTCCTGTGTATTGGAAAAATTATGTTAGAGAAGTGTTGAATGCTTGGAAAACAGATGGTGATACAGAAATGTCAAGTGAGCCAGACAGAGTAGTCCTCCGAAATCAGCAAGGCACTTTTGTTGGAACATCAATGGTGCATGATTACATTTACAGACCACAAATGTTTGAGGATGTCAATCTTTATGAATGGATTCAATGTGCCAAAAAAGTTAAAATCCAAACAAAAATAGTTCATGATGAAATTCACAGTGAAGATGAATTACTTTTAGAGCCAAGCATTACAAGATTCAGCTAATGCTTGTAGTTTCAAAGCATCAGCTACTACTCATTGTGAATATGATATTGATTCTGATGATCTCAACATTGATAAGGATAACACATTATTTGACCATGACAATGATGATTATGCAGATGAAACAAACAGTATGCACTCTGAAAATATAAAACAAGTATTGTTTCGACAAGATCATCCACTTTATAAAACACATTGCATCGACTTCCATGAAGAATATCATTTGGTTCCAAATTTCATCGGCGGTTCACTTCCCAGACGTGACAGAGATAGAGAATATTATTGCACAACCATGTTAACCTTGTTCAAACCATGGAGATCTGGTCATGACTTGAAATTAGGGGACCAATCTTGGGATGAAGCATTTGATGCTCATGAATTTACAAAAAGACAAATACAAATCATGGACCATTTTAATTTGAGATATGAATGCAATGATGCCAGAGATGACTTTTCAGCACAACTCAAGAACGGTGAAATGTTACCAGATGGCACATGCCCAAACTTTATGACTGGAGACATGATATCACATCTGGATGATGACTACAGTCAAAATGGTGAAGACATAGATTATGCAGTGGATGATCAAGATGGTCAAGATGGAGAATATCATCTAAATAAATACACTGACCTTGGAAGTCATGGCAGATTGATCAAAGCACAAATGGAATCTACAGAAAATGTTGTTAGAAATGTTGGTTGGTTAGATGACTGTCCAGAAGGCAATGTAGCAGTGAACATTAATCCACTTGATGTGGGAGTGTATAAGTCAGCGTCTCAATGGAAATCTGCAGTTCAAGACAAAAGACAACAAATTCTTGAAGAACGTAACCAGAATATTCCTTCGAGGTCACATAAGCATGACAAACAATATTCAGACCCCAATGAAAATAATGTGATGGTTGTTGACCAGTCATACTTTATGCACAATTTCAAAGCAGAGAATGCACAAAGACAGCTTTTGATTGACACTACTGTTCAACAATTCCACTTGAATACAGAACAAGATAGGGCATTCAGAATTATTGCAAACCATGCTTCATCATGTAGTGAACAACTAAAAATGCATATTGGGGGCATGGCTGGCACAGGAAAATCACAAGTGATCAAAGCTGTTGTTGATTTTTTTGAAGCTGCAAATGAGTCTTACAAATTTGTTATCCTTGGTCCAACTGGAACATCCGCTGCATTACAGAATGGTTCCACATATCATTACTTCTTGGGCATTAATCCGAACTCATCTGGTAAAAATGAAGCCACCAACATTGCTCAGCTCAAGGGCAGATTAGAAGGAGTTGACTACATATTCATTGATGAGGTTTCAATGATATCTTGTCATGACTTGTATAAAATCAGTGCCAAACTTGCTAAAGCAACAAACATTCATGACCTGCCATTTGGTGGGATAAACATGATATTTGCTGGAGACTTTGCACAATTGCCACCTGTTGGAGGATCAGCATTGTATAGCGGAACAGTTGGCACAGGCACATTCTGGATTAACACCATATGCTCAGGAAACCGCTGTTGGCAAAGCGCTTTGGCATCAGGTAACCACTGTTGTTATTCTCAGAGAAAACATGAGACAAAAGACTCAAACTCCCCAAGATGCAAAGTTCAGAACTGCATTGGTCAATATGCGATATGGAAAGTGTACTCCAAATGACATTATATTTTTGAGAAGCCGAATTGCAGGAAAAAGACCTGATCAACCTAATGTTGCCTCAAAGAATTTCAGAAATGTGCCAATCATCTGTGGCATTCACTCTCAAAAGGATCAGATCAATTTGCTTGGCTGTGAAAGATTTGCCAAAGACACAAACCAGAAATTAATCAACTGTTATTCCATTGACAGATGGGGAAAGGAAAAGGATGTATCTATCAGAAATAAATCAAAAGGCAAATCAAAAGCACTTCATGAATCTGGTGAGATAGACTTTGATACTCAAAGAGAAATATGGAAGGTGCACCATGGTGGAACAGAAAACTTTGCTGGTAAATTATCCTTATGTGTTGGAATGCCAGTCATGCTTAGAAACAATGATGCAACTGAACTTTGCATCACCAAGGGACAAGAAGGATTTGTTGTTGGTTGGCAGTCTTCAAAAGCAGATCATGGAAAGCGTGTACTGGACACATTGTTTGTTGAGCTTCAAAATCCACCAAAGCTTGTGCAGATTCCTTCACTGCCAGACAATGTTGTTCCAATTGTGAAAAGCACCAAGACAGTTCAGTGTGTATTTCCCAGTGATTTAAAAGAGAGAATAGAAAGACAACAGGTTTGGGTTTTGCCAAATTTTGCAATGACTGCACATGCCGCTCAAGGAAAGACAAGGCCATACAGTGTTGTGCATTTAAACAGCTGCTTTTCACACATGGCATATTATTCATCATTGTCAAGAAGTGCTACTGCTGCTGGTACAGTAATTATACAAGGATTTGACAACAAGATGATCACCAGAGGATGCTCTGGATATCTCAGACAAGAATTTAGGGAACAAGAACTGCTTGATGACATCACAAGAATGAGATATGAAGGGACATTGCCAGAACATATTGCACAAGATGTCCGGTCATCAATGATTCAAAAGTTTCAACAATGGAAAGGCACTGGATATGTTCCGTCTAAAACTGATGCAGCTTTGAAGTGGTCAGAAAGTGATCCCCTGGTGATTGCTCCTGTGGAAGTCAGTCCATGGCACATCATTGAGAAGAACAAAAATAAGCAAGCAACCATGTCAATTTCTACTTCTTTTATCCCCGCCAAAGGATCTGTTCCACTTCTGTCTAAGAAGCGTTTGATTGAAACTTGTGAACTGCCAGCAGTTAAAAGACAACGAATAGATATGTCAGCTGTCCCAGCAGGTTTGCTGTGGGATGAAATCAATTACAGTTGTGCATATGATTCTATCCTGGTTGTATTGTTTGATCTCTGGAAGGAAAATCATACAGTATGGTCTAAAGTATTTCATGATATGAATGATTATCTGGCTACTTTATCTGATGGCTTCTCAGATATATTGAAAGGCAATATGACATTTGTGCAACTCAGAAATGAATTAAGGGCTGTTTTGCATGATAAGCATCCTGAGACATATCTATTGGGACCTGTTGGAATTAGTGTTGCAACTCTAGCCATGGAGCTTTTACACGTAGATACTGCAGTCACCTCTTCTCAGCATCAATGTACAAAATGTAAATTTGCTGAAAAACCAGTGGATAATCAACTTGGTTATGTTTTACATGGAGAAACTTCAGTTCAAGGGTCTACTATGAATTGGATTGAAACATTGTCCCAACAAACACCTAGAAGGTGTTCTAAGTGTCAATCTGCTATGCAACAAATCTTATTCTACAATAAAGTACCACCTGTGCTTGTTTTGGAATATCCACTTATGGACATTGAGACCAGTCATACACTTGAGTTTGAGACTGACAAAGGCATCAAGTCATTGAGGTTGAAAGAAATTGTTTATCATGGCCAATATCATTTCACCAGTAGAATCATAAGTGCAGACAAGAAGGTTTGGTTTCATGATGGTATGACTACTGGAAACGCTTGTTCATATGATGGTATGCTTGATAAATTATCTGATGCTGATGTTAGAGAATGCAGAGGCAAGAATCTTGTGCTGGCAATATATGCTTAAAGTCATGTGTGGGTGGGTGGGTGGCCAAATTTTTGTCTAAATATGTATATGAGATATAAAATAAAAAGTGGTTGGGCCGAGCAAGTCTGTAGTACAACAACTTTTGTACTAGAATAATGGGTGGGCGTGGTGGGCTTAGTCTTGCTCAATATTATTTATGAGGTGGCTGTGAATTATGAGTTCTTCCATTTATGGAAGAATTGTTCCTGTGAGTCCAGGAAGGACCCCCGAAATTCCCGCTGGAGGTATGTTCTGTGCCAAAAAGTCAGTGCCCGGATAAAATTTTTGAGGAGTGGCATCTGGTACCCAGATTGCAGCAGTTACATTGACTTCAGGCCGGATTATACCTGGATGATGGCACATTTGAGAAGAAATATGACTGGATTGCTAACATACCTCCTGCGGGAATTTCAGGCCCTGGTCCTCCAAGATATATGACAACGCGTCAGTAGTTAATTAATTATTTGAAATTGAACATAGAGCCAAATTCTGCATTTTCAACCCTTTTTTTTGAAAGAAAAAACAGGAATAAACTAGATCTTTTCAACTTTGTCCTCAAATATTTTCAGGAATATAGGATTTATTTTGAGGTCATAAAAAAACAAAACCTGCTGGAATGTATAGAAAAAAAAATTGTATGACACGGAATTTGATCGAAAAAGGAAGTTGTCACACTGAGTCACAGGACTCTCACACGGATACCCCCGACCCTCAAGACTGACTGACCTGGGGATTTTGACCATGCCCGACATGAATCAAGACCAAGACTTTGTTGGACCTCCCTTGAGACTTATCCATAGTTCACCTCCATTTTTTTCAAGTCCCAGAAAATGAGTGCCTCGCCGCCAACACAGCCCCCTCCACCTTTTTATCATCCAAGATACACCCTACCCCCGGAGCACAGAACGAAAAACGGAGTGATCTGCAGTTGGAGGGGACCCATTTGAATGTGAGTATTGCCCCAGAAGTGCTACGATGTATCACATTGAGTCATACTGACCCCCTCCTTCTCATACCCCCCTGACTCCAAATCATTTCTCCTTGACAAAAATCATGAATAAACTAGATTTTGTAGAGCATGTCCTCAAATATTTCCATAACTAAATAATTTATGAGGTCATAAAAAATTACACACTGCTCAGGCGAATGAGAAAAAAAATTTGTATAACCTGGATTTCATTGAGACAAACTTGAACTAAGTGTATACGAAAAACAAAATAACGATGAGCTGCAAATTTTAGTCCACATTGGAGGCCTTATCAGCCTCATCCTCGTCATCAGTAAATGCTACACCTCTTTTCCGAATTTTCGAAGATACTTTGACTGGAAGACGCTGTGTTTTCAAGAGTGCCTTTGAAGCCTCCTTGATAAAACAAGTTATAACAAGATACTATGACAAGAGTAGTGCACACACCTCTGCAAATTTGTTCTCAATGAGAGCCATTGACTCAAGTACCAATCCCAGCCTGAAAGTCTTATTTTCCTTGGTTGAAAATGCGCGAAATGAGAGTCGAAGATCCACTACCACACCAGGAACAAAGTTGGTGGGTGTAGTATGTTCGTACCTACATGTTTCTGGTGAATTGGGCATTGCAGAGAATGTTGGCTACTCACTTGTATTTTTTTTCAGCAGTCACAAGCCTGGAAAAATATCCGACGTCATCGGCAGTGGTGTGAAAGTATCGACTTTGATCCACAGATGCCAAAACACCATGGGGATCAATAAGAGGACCAAAGGGAACAATGTCAGAGTGAGTAGCAAGTTTCGCACTTGTAAAGTATCTTTTGTGCGCTTCAACCGTCGTATATCCAGAAAATGTACCAGGCATCCAAGGCTGGAGTTTGAAGGGACTGAGACCCTTGGCAAACATGGAGTGGATGGTCTGGATATTGTCCAGAGCCAAGTCGAATTGAGGTGAATTAAGCCCTGTCAAAGTGACATGTTGTTGCAGAAATTTGATCCTGGCTTCGGAACTATCAACCACTTGAAAGTCAGGTCTTAGGGATATTGATATTTCTGGCTAGCATTCACCTTGGAAGTCGGCTGAGTGGGGGTAAGTCACACTCGGCGATGATTCCAGTAAGATGAAGTATGATTTCCTCCATCTCTTTTCCATCTAACTCCTGTACGAGTTCGTAATGTCCCATGGCTTGATTATACTGGATCTTGGCTTGCAAGTGTAAGCCATTCTCCTAGTACATCGTTCAACATATCATAAGCGGTATGGGACAGAACACATGCCTTATTAAATGCGCTCAAATACCTCTGACGGTGCTTGCCTTCATATGCTGAGGTTGAGAAAGACTCCACGGATTCAACTGTCATTGAAAATTTTATAAGACTTAATGAATATAGCTGACAACAACGGCTCTCTCTCACCAGCTGCTTTGTAGTTGTAAAATTGATTCATGATGGTTGAATTCAGCCAGAACACTGAAGACTACTTCAACACCGTAAACTAAATCATGTGCCTCACGCTGCCTGTAATGGGAATTCCTGGAATTTTAAACTATATTTAGATATGCTGAACTTCTGTGGCGTCATGTAAAGAAGGGTGTTTTTTGGGGGTGCTTTCTGAAAAGACACGTTGAGGTACATGTCGGTGGAACTTTGTGATGCACGTAACTGGTAACCGGTAACCTTGTCAATGACCCTTTTCATAAATAAAAATCAGTCTGTATCATATTGGACACTTTATCTTGAATCTGATGCATTGGATCCTGTTATGAGGCACAACAC
Source organism: Hygrocybe punicea (assembly GCA_963556145.1). Taxonomy (NCBI): domain Eukaryota; kingdom Fungi; phylum Basidiomycota; class Agaricomycetes; order Agaricales; family Hygrophoraceae; genus Hygrocybe; species Hygrocybe punicea. Next base: position 3,493,279 of record OY744472.1, on the reverse strand, counting down.
CCGTTTGTACCCGATGATCTTTCCTAGCCAACGTCGGCGGTGAATTTTTTTATCAATGAGGTACTGCCTGTTGAACAAGAAATAATTTGTACTTATAAAGAAAGGCATCAGCAGGCTATGGAGAGGCACCACACGAGAGGAACAGATGAAAAATTCTTTTTTAAAATATATCAGAAAGCTGTTGAACAAGGATGTATCTTTATAAGTCCAAATTAATTTTGTGTTCCTTCAGTGTGGAAATGTAGATCTGGCCTAGTTCTGTACAATATACTCGTCCACTGGCTATGCTCACCTATTTCTGATGGAAATACCTCGAATTCTAACTATATTTAGGTAGGCTGAGCTGTTGAACAGTTCGTGCTGTTCGGTTGCGAGGGAGAAAGGGGAGGGAATTTTCTCTAGAATATATCAGATTTTTGTGCCTGTTTCATTCAGCTACAATTTCCTATCGGAGTCCTGTTTTGTTGGACAGGGCTCAGAGCTGTGGTGAGAGAGACAGGGCATGGAATTTTCTCTAGAATATATCAGAAGAACATTTCGTGCCTATTTCATTCAGCTATTATTTATTTAGTCTTAGAGTCCTTGGACAGCGTTCTTCGTCACACTCATCGTTCTCATCTCTCATCCACATGCCTCCGAAAAAGCTTTCCAGCACTGGGTCCTCTCCGGCTGCAAAGTAACATTTTTTTATCTTCTGCTGCAATACTTTACTTACCACCATCTTGGATTAGCAGGCAAAGCAGCAAGCGTGGTTACAAAGGCAAGCCAGTTTATGTTTACAGTGATATTGAGGAGATGTAGGTGCTGGTTACTTGAACAGTAACTGTTTCTGACCAATCTCCCCCAGCAGCGATGGTGAAAGTAAAGAGGCCACTGAGTAAGTATGGCTTTGTGCCGCGTTTCACTTGGTTGAATATTTTACTAGAGATGAGAATACACCCTCGCCAAAGCCCAAGAAAGGAAAACCAGGAAAACGGTGTGTCAACTATTATGGTTATTTAGCATATCTTATGATCTATCTGATCAACAGAAGCATTGCAACGACTGGCAATACTTCTCGCTCTGCAAAGAAAGCCCGAGTTGAATCATCCTCCGATCACTCTGAACAAGAAGTCACCACACCGTACGTAACTTTGCTTCAATCCATTGGTTGTCTAATATTGTTATATATACTTTAACAGTCCTTTGACTTCTCAATCCAAGTAAGTACTAGTATTTAGTTTTTCGCCTACTTCGTCTATTCTCATACATCCATTTGACTTAAAGGTCTCCTCAAAAAAAGAGTCCTCAAAAGACGTCCCCTCAAAAGACATCCCCTCACAAGATGTCCCCTCAAAAGGCATCTTCTCAACAGGTCTCCAATACAAGGGTTGATTCACCTGAAGAGGACGTCTTTCGGTAGGTGATCCTTCTGATTGTAAATGCAAACTAATTCAGCTGGTACTATGCCTACTAGTTCATCGTCATCCAAGAAACCAAAGGAAGACCTGGTATATATGGAGGATTTTCCAGAATCGTAAGTACTTGCTTGCTTGCTTTGTTACCATAAACGAGCAAGATAAGAAGCGTGGTGCTCACCGGCTGACCTCCCCCATAGGATGCTCCGTGGGTTAGGACTCCGAAGTCACCACGTCTATGGTTTTCATCCGTAGCCGAGAAGGCAGCCTCCTTCGCAGCCAATGCCATGGCTTCGGCAGCATCCCGGTGTGTTGTCTGACCAAGCTCACCATCTGGTTGGCTGACCATGACTGCTATGAGGACACCTTGTTGATTTTTGATGGCAAGGGAGTCCCTAAAAATAAATGATTAACATTGAGTCAAGTATCGGGAATGTAACTTACCTTCCGTCCCAGGTGTGTAGCTCAAACTGGAACTCGGAGTCTGGACCAACCATTTCGTCTAACGTAAAGGTCCTCCCGTATCCCTCCGAGTTGACAGCGGTGTACCCAACTTTGGTGACTGGAGCGTCGTTGAAATTGAGCTGGCCACAGATGTTTTGGGCACTTTTGATGTGTTTTTTAATTGTAGAAGGACGGACGGCGTAATCTCCGAAGAAGCGATTTTTACGATCTTGTTGTCGTTTTATTTGTCTTCTTTTCTTGCCAAGGAGTTACGAGTTCTTCCATTTATGGAAGACTCGTTCTTATGAGTCCAGGATATATGGCAGTTCATCAGTAATTAATTAATTAATTGATTAATTAATGTTTGAAATCAACCATAGAGCCAAATTTTGCATTTCTGACCCATTTTTTTTGGAAAAATTCAGAAATAAACTAGATTTTTAAAATTTCATCCTCAAATATTTTCATGAATATAGGATTTATTTTGAGGTTGTAAAAAATCAAAAACCTCTCCAAAGGAGCAGAAAAAAAATTTGTGTGACGCGGAATTTGATCCAAAAAGGAAATTGTCACAGTCAGTCACGGAGTCTTTCTCAGTATTCCCAGTCTCAAATCTCTACCCGCGGATCATGCCCCACAAGACTGAGTGAGGAGCAGTCATGTAGGACCAAATGGACTGTAAGTACAGCCCCACAAGTGGTCCGATGTGTCCTGTTGAGTTGTACTGACCCCCTCCTCCTCATGCCCCCCCAAACCAGATCTCTACCCCCCAAAGTCGGACAGCCAAACCACTGTAGGATCTGTTAGGAGGGACACACTGGACTGTAAGTACACCCCCAGAAGTGGTCCGATGTCTCCCATTCAACCACACTGACCCCTCCTCCTCCTGCCCCCCCATACACCAGATCTCTACCCCCCGAAGTCGGACGGCCAAATCCTGTAGGGAGCAGTTAGGGGGGACCCATTGGAGTGTAGGAATGGCATCAAACATGGTACGATGTTTCCTGTTGAGTCATGGTAACCCCCTCCTCCTCATCCCCCCCACATCCCAGATCTCTACCCCCCGAAGTCGGACGGCCAAACCCTTTGGGGACCAGTTAGGGGGGACCCAATGGAGTGTAGGAATGGCATCAAACATGGTACGATGTTTCCCGTTGAGTCATGGTAACCCCCTCCTCCTCATCCCCCCCACATCCCAGATCTCTACCCCCCGATGTCGGACCACCACACCACTTGAGGAGCGGATGGGGGGGACCCAATGGACTGTAAGTACACCCCCAGACATGGTCCGATGTGTCCCATTCAACCACACTGATCCCCTCCTCCTCCTGCCCCCCATACACCAGATCTCTACCCCCCAAAGTCAGACCACCACACCACTTGGGGACCGGTTCGGGGGGACCAAATGAACTGTAAGTACACCCCCACAAGTGGTCCGATGTGTCCCGTTGAGTTGTACTGACCCCCTCTTCCTCATGCCCCCCATATACGAGATCTCTATTCCCTGCAGCCAAGAGGTCAGTACTGACATGTAGTTTCATTAGTTTCCTTAGTTTTCCTAGCTGCGTAGCATAGAAGGGTGGCTATCTGAGCCATGGAAGGTGTGATTGTGCAGTCTGTGCATGATTCCCTTTCACCCTTCTGAAATCAATGGAGGGGGATGGCTGTCTGGGCCGTGGAGGGTGTGGTTGTGCAGTCTGTGCATGGCCCTCCTTCAGTCTCCAATATAAGTAGAGGGGGCAATCTGTGCCATGGGAGTTGTAATTGTGCAGTCTGTGCATCATTCACTTTCACCCTCTGGATGTGTGGTTTTGAGGACGGTCTCACTGGACCCTTCGATGACTCGAGACCGGGACTTCGTCGGACCTCCCTTGAGACTTGTCTAGAGGGGCAATGAGTAAAATTAAAAATAATGACGGTCTCTCTGGACCCTTCAATGACTCGAGACCGGGACTTTGTTGGACCTCCCTTGAGACTTGTCCAGAAGGACACTCAGTAAAATTAAATAAGGGTGATCTCTCTGAGGACATGACACTATGACTTTGTCAGATGTCCTTTGAGACTTGCTATATTTGTGTAAATAATGTTTTTTCTTATTAAATCAGGACATGCATATATACAACAACTGAGATGGTGAGTACTAGCCAGGTATTGTTAATAGGTGCATTGGAGAAGCATCTTTACCAGAAAACAAGTCGACACATCATACAATGATTACGAGTTCTTCCATTTATGGAAGAATTGTTCTTATCAGTCCAGGATATAGGGCAGTTCTTCAGTAATTAAATAATTTAAATTATTAAATTATTGATTAATGTTTGAAATCAACTATAGAGCCAAATTCTGCCTTCCTAACCTGTTTTTTTTGGAAACAAATCATGAATAAACTAGATTTTTGGAATTGTGTCCTCAAATATTGTCAGGAATATAGGATTTATCTTGAGGTCATAAAAAATAAAAAAACCGCTCCAATGGATGAGAAAAAAAAATTGTATGACGTGGAATTTGATTGAAAAAGGAAGTTGTCACTTTGTGTGTGTCACAGGAGTCTCAGCTCTCAACTCCCCGACTTCTTCCACAGTGAAGACCTGCTGTCCCAGCGATTTCGACCATGGCTGACATGAATCAACCTCCTGCACCTCGTTTGGGTTGAAAATGAATGGTCGGGGGGCTTTAGGCCCTCACGTTCCGGCTGACTGCGCAACCACCACCACCACCCCATTTTCTACCACCAGGACACCCGCTCACATCTTGTTTTCGACCACCCCCAGCTAGCCTACACTCCCCGCACTCCATTGAAAGGGTGCACTGTGGTAATGTGAACGGAATCAAATACCAACTCTACCACAGTGCTGTACGAATTCTGAGGGGTTCAATCTCAATCCAAAAGGTTAATAAAAATACTCAGAGGTGCTCTGGATAGTGGCAATGTTGTTTCCGATGTGCGCGATGTGTGCGATGCGCGTGGCGTGTGCGAAACAGTCAGCGATGTTTTCGGCGTATACGTAGCACTTCATGGAAGGAACGCAATGTTTTAATAGAGCAGCACGGAGCTATCGCATGGACAGTGCAGTAAAGAGGTGATATGATAGACTGGAATCGGGGGTATACAAGACGTCTCTCTAGTATGTAAACTATAGGGGGTATTTATGCGAAGTTGGTTGTTACGACAATACAGGGTGAAGAAGGCAAGACAAATAGACGGTGTGCGACGGAACTATGGTGCAATAGGGATGAAATGGAACTGAAACAAAAGGTATAGCACCATGCGAAGCAATTTCCAAAATATCTAGAGGATAGGAGCTATAATGTTTGAAATAAGTGAAACATGTCGCATAAAGACTTCCCTGGAACCAGAACGGAATCGGAATGGAATAGGGTGAACGGTACAAGCATGGGTGATGTCGGAGAGGCTCAAAATATGTTTCCGAAGGGGGCCGAAGCGCTCCGAAGAAAATCGCAGTAATGTAAAATTATCGCCCGTATCGCGCGCATATCGCAGTCGCATCGCAATGGAGATACATATAAATCGGGATGTTTTGCAATGAATCACAGCATGTCCGAGGCTAGAATAGGTCCAATAGAAGGTTTCTGTGCTTAGGGACGTGCGCTGCGTATCACCGTTTCCATTGAAAACGAGCGACCAGGGGGTCTCAAGCCCTCAAGCCCAACCACCACCAGACTCCCTTTTTCTACTACCACCCCATTTTCACCCACCAGGATGTCCCTTCCCACCCCGTTTTTGACCACCCCCAGCCAGTACATGCGCCCCGCGACTCATTTCTATAGAAAAGGAGAGGCTGGGGGGTCCAAATCCCTCGTGTTTCTGCCTTCTGCCTCACCAGCCCACCCCCCTTTTTTTGTTCACCAGAACCAGTCCCCCCCACCCCATTTTTGACCAACCCTCGCGCCCCATTGCCATAGAAAACGAGAGGCCAGGGGATCCTAATCCCTCACGTTTCCACCTTCTGCCCCACCAGCCCTCCCCATCTTTTTGACCACCAGGACAGCTCCTGCCCCATTTTCATCCAACCCCGGCCAGTACTAGTCCCCCGTGCCACGTTTCCATGGCAAACAAGACAATGGGGGGTCTGGCACCCTCACTGCCATCTTCTGCCCCAACAGTCTCCCCTTACTTTTTTTGACCACCAGGACGACCCACCCCATTTTAAACCATCCTCCGGCCAGCCCCTGCACTTCGTTACCATAGAAAATGAGAGGAAAGGGGTTTTGAAGCCCATGTTTCCACCTTTTGCACCCCCTCCCTCACCTTCTTTGTATCTAGTAAACTGACACCCAAAGTGGTATTATCACATTATGCTGTCAGATGAAGTCCTGTGAAGAAGATTGTAGGGAGAAACTTGTTTAGTTTTTCAAGGGCTAGAAGTGCATATACTGTGTTTTCCTTTATTTTTGTCCTTTGAGCTGTGAGTGCCATGAATTATTAAAAGGCTGTAAATCTTGGCCAAAACAATATCTTGTGGTGGGAAATGACATTGTGGGGAATGACTCTGAATACAAAATGATGAAAGAACTCGTTCATGCCATGCGAAGCACTGGCCCACTAAACAAGTTTCTGATGCTTGACTACTGACTTAGCGGTTCGTTTACGAGAGATGCGGGTAGATGTGGACGGTATTGGGGAGTTATTTTCACTAGAGCTGAGTTCTACATCAGAATAATGATCAAGAGGATTGTTTTTTTGAAGTTGAATCAAAGGCTGGAATGGGTATCCCTCGGTGTCATCGTGAGTTCCGTGCTCATTTTGAATTGCCTTTTCCAGTAAATAGTCGAAGTTGAACGTGTTATCGGCCGTAATGGTACGTGTCTGATGGTTCAAGTTTAGTAAATGTACAGGAGGGAAATGTGTTAAGATATACCATGGATCGTGTCTGCATCCCGCCAGCACATTCAAACACGTCAAACACGTCAAAAAGGTTTTCGAACAAAATCACGTGATCGTGTTTCGTGTTTCGCAGGTCTTTAATGATCGTTAATAGTTGTTTCATTAATAGTTTTTACTTATTGTATTAATTTTGCATAGTCTCGAACTTGCCCACAAAATGGCCACAACTCCCATGGCCCAGATGGCCGTCCCCCCAAGTCAGGATTTACTACAGTCTCAACGGAGGTCCGCCAACAGCCCAGGTTCGGGCTATGGATGGGTCCAGAGAGGTTTTTTATTACAACAAGTAGCTGAGTAGCCTACTCGCTGCCAACGCGTCTCAGCGGAAATCCGACGAAGTCCCGGTCTCGAGTCATCGAAAGGACCGGAGAGACAGCCAGCAGCGGCATGGAATGAGAGGGTGGAGGTGAAACGCGCACAAATTGCGCGATCACAACCTCCGTAGCCCCGACGGCCGCCCTCTGTGGCATCCAGGTTCAAGTTTTAGAGGGTGGAGGTGAATCACGCACAGATTGCGCGATCACAACCTCCGTAGCCCAGATGGCCGCCCTCTGTGGCATCCAGGTTCAAGTTTTAGAGGGTGGAGGTGAATCGCGCACAGATTGTGCAATCACAGCCTCCGCGGCCCCGATGGCCCCCTCCGTGCTATACTCAAACATCGTGGGAGGACTGAGGAGGGCCGTGCACAGACTGCACGTCCACGCCCTCCATGGCCCAGATGGCCAATCCCCCGGTCAGAAGGGTGGAAGCGGATTGCACACAGACTGCACAATCACGACTTCCACGGCCCAGACGGCCACCCTTCTATGCTACAAAACTAAGAACACTATTAAAACTATCAAAACTACATGTAAAGTACTGGGACTGACCTTTGTGGTGGGGTTAAAAGAGCAACCAAAGCGTGTCAACCAAAGCGCGTCGATGCGTCAAACAATGATTAGTAATTTCTTCCCACGGTTCAAACAAAATCCGTAAACATAAACAATATTAATTACTTCTTGTGGGGCTGGTCCAAAATGATTATAATTAGCACTCGATTAGTAGTAATGTTTTCCCTCGGTTCCAAAAAGTTTTTTAAAGAATTAAATTATTATAATTAAAGATCATTAAACCGATTCCATTTGATAAGTCGTTGTTTCTGTTCACCAAATTTGATACTCGAGAATGCCTCGTACTAAACAAACCGCCAAGTTGTCAGTCGGTGGTATTGCACCCCGAAGAACTGCTCAAACAGAATTGGTGTCGACCCCTGCAACACCGGCGGTGCGTCTGATCGTGTCCTCCGATGCCTCAACTCCATTGCCTCCCCCACCGTCTGACGACAAAAATGATGTCCGTACTTACTTTTTTTTTGGCGTTTTTTAAGTGGAAGCTGACCTCGTAATAGTTTTGTTACATTTGCCTGAATGGCGGATGCCTCCTGGTCTGTGACTACTGCCCACGTTCGGTTTGCGACGGATGTCTTTCCGTCCCCTCCTATTTGGATACCACGTCCACAGTCTTTATCTGCCCAACGTGTCATGAGTTGAATTTCAAAGGCCCTCATCATCACCCGTACTATGTAGGTGTGTCAATAATGCTCAACGACTTCAACTCTAATCATGATTCATTATTGACTTAGGCAATGTACACGTTGAATGGCCCAGCATACGTTGGTAGTTCCCTCAACCCCACTGCCCATGTACCTGCCACGACGTCTCCCGCTCAAATTGCCCATTCCTTTCAAATGCACGCCCATTCCCAAGTCTCCAACGACACCGTCCTAATCCTGCACTTTGTGCTGTCTGGGACGTCTCATGCTGGTACACCCGCTAACGTTCTTGCTGCATACATGTCAAGCTTTCTGGGAGAGTCAACTCTCGAGTTCGCCAAGGTTGAGTTCGATCTTTCGGACGACTCCAACTTTGAGCTGCATGCGAAACGAGTTTCCAACCTTTGTCGCAAGTACCTGTATGTTTATAATTATCATATACTATACTGCTTCATCTGCTAAATTAAATACCAGAAACCGTGCGTCTCGACTTGTTGTTTTTATAACGACACATTCCCATGACAACACCGGTGATCTGTTCATTGGTCCAAATCTGTGTGCCTCCGTAACTGAAGTGAGTTTTTTTTTTTTGTGCTCCATTTTTCTAATTACTTGCATTAAACGTTAGTTTTTCAATCTCCTGATCCCCTGGAGGGTTGTAGGCTTCTTTCGTGAGCGGGATGTCACCGTTTGGGTGATGTCATGTGGTGCTTTGGTCAAAATGCCTGAGAGCTACCAGGACTTGGCCGGGGTGGTGAAACAGTACGTTTTTTCATCTTCGGTTTCAGCTAAACTAAGTGCTTTGTTTCAAGTTTTAAATTTAACAATTTGGTTGCCTTCACGGCAACCAAATTTCAACCAATTCTCACCATCAACTTGATCATCAGCGTGGCGCAAAGGAACCTCGTTGAACGGTTCTCATTTGAACGTGCGATTCAGGACACGGTGCCGACAGTTTTTTCAATTGGCCGCCATACTGATATCGTATATATTCAATATTCCGGTGACGTTCTCAAGGGTACTCGTTATACCTGGTGCCACCCCAAAATCCGCCCATGGGGACAACAACTCCCCACTCAATGCTCCAAATGTGGCCGAATTCGATCTTGGTCTTTTTCTCGACAACGGTCGGATGTAGTGGTGACGTGTGATGGGTGTCGATATCATTTAACTTTCGAACACCCAGGGGGTGAGCTTAACTGGTTGGGGGGCGAATTCTTCGGCGGACGTTGGTTAATTCGTGACTACCCCTTGTAATGTCTTGAAAAAAAAAAATTTACTTCAAATATTTACATTGTTTTTTTTTTTACTTCAAATTCATATCACACTTCATGCCACAGTGAGAATCTCATTCATTTAGACCACCGCCGACTCGACTAGACCCGCGGCATTCCATTCACATTGAAAACGAGAAGTGGGGGGCCCAGTCCCACCACCTTGCCCCTCTGTGTTTAACCCCCAACCCCCATACACTTGGATCTCGAACGGGGTGCCGGGACGGGTAAGAGTCTGTGTGGGGCTAAGTTATTAGTCTCCGAGTGACGGCGTACAAAGAAATACCAGGAGGGGTGAAAACTCACCACTTCCGTTTGCAGCCGTTTTGCTTGGCTAAGCTTGTCATTCCGGTCGGGAACGGGGTGCCGGGATGAGTTTGAGCCTGTGTCGGAATAAGTTGGTGGTATCCGAGTGATGTTGTACAAAAAAATTAACGAGGAGGGGGGTGGAAACTCACCAATGATGCTTGCTGCCGTTCCGCTTGGCTAAGCTTGTCATTCCGGTGGGAACGGGGTGCCGGGATGAGTTTGAGCCTGTGTGGGAATAAGTTGGTGGTATCCGAGTGATGTTGTACAAAAAAATTAACGAGGAGGGGGGTGGAAACTCACCAATGACGCTTGCTGCCGTTCCGCTTGGCTAAGCTTGTCATTCCGGTGGGAATGGGGTGCCGGGATAAGTTTGAGCCTGTGTGCGGATAAGTTAGTGGTATCCGAGTGATGTTGTACAAAAAAATTATACCAGGAGGGGTACCACTTCCGTTTGCAGCCGTTCCGCTTGGCTAAGCTTGTCATTCCGGTTGGGAACAGGGTGCCGGGATGAGTTTGAGCCTGGGTGGGGCTAAGTTAGTCGTCTCCAAGCGAGGTGGACAAAAAAAATGGCAAGTGGGGGTGGATACTCACCGACTACCTGCGAGGTCGTTCCCCTCGCCCAGACTCGTCATGTCGGTCGAAAACGGGGTGCCGGCTTCGGTTAGGGCATGTCTGAACCCAACTCAGCGGTCTCCGGGTGAAGGTGAACAAAAAAATTTCAATGGGGGGGGGCAACTCACCGATTCCGTGTGCAGCCACTACTCCCCTCGCCCAAAGTCATCGTCCCGGTCGGAAACGGGGTGCCGGACTGGATGAGGGCCTGTGTGAACATAACTCAGCATTAAACAAATGAATGCCTCACCGTATCGCGAATGCCGAAGTCGTCATGGTGGGGCTGTTGAAGTGACCAGCTGCTGAATAAGCAGAAAGTGACTAGCAAAATCGCCTCGGGCATTGAGGCGATCTCTTGCTTGTCACTTTCTGTTACAAATATGGACTTATGTATTTAATAAATATTTTATTGATAATTAATTAATCCATTACAGCGTTTTCGGAAATCCTTGTCGCGTGAAAAAAAAATCAAAATAAATAATCCGGGTGGCTGCAGTTACAGAGTCGGGCAATTGCTGTAGTAGGGTAGCACATCATGTGACTTTGAATTATTTTGCTTGAAAAGACTACTGATATGTAAATTGTAAATTCAATGGGAAATATATAAGACATTTGACATGTAGTAAAATTAGAATGACATCCATTGAAGGTTTCTGTCAACTCAAATTATTATTATTAGTTCTTCATTCAAGGAGGAGGTGTGGTTTTCTGCTGCAATTCAGAGCTATAGTTTGCTTTATAACATGACATCACTGAATAAAAGCTAAAATAATAATTTGAGTTGACAGAAACCTTCAATGGATGTCATTCTAATTTTACTACATGTCAAATGTCTTATATATTTCCCATTGAATTTACAATTTACATATCAGTAGTCTTTTCAAGCAAAATAATTCAAAGTTTACAGCAATTGCCCAACTCTGTAACTTCAGCCACCCAGATTATTTATTTTAATTTTTTTTTCATGTGCGACAAGGATTTTCAAAAATGCTGTAAGAATGTACTCCTGAAAAACAGAACAAAATGAGTCGCCCAACCACTTGTTTTCAGGTGCGGGGGGTGTAGACTGGCCGGGGGTTGAAAACGGGGCGGGAAGGGCCGTCCTGGTTGAAAAAGGCACACAGCCAGATCTTGAGGGCCTGAGACACCCCAGTTGCACATTTGGGACTATAATATCAGACACTACAAAAATAGAAATGTAGAACTTGCCATTTATGCTCAGAGGCCCTGAGCAACCTTCTTGTTGTCAAGGATAGCTGTCTTTATGTGGTCATTTTGTGTAATCATATTGCTTAAAACACCAAGAAAGTAAGGAGGGACAAAAAGAACTCGTTCATGCCATGCGCAGCACTGGCCCACTAAACAAGTTTGCTATCCTATCCCATCCCATCCATCTCATCACCTCACAAACATGAGCAGATGCATCAACTGAAACATAGACACATTTGTTAGGTATCTAGCATAAAAGCACCTGGAATGTGTGATGAAGCCCCCGCAACAACGACGGCAACATGGGTGTAGCCCACATTCCCATATCCTCCTTGCCACTGACCTTCACACCTTGCAAACAAGCACTGATGTGTCAACTGACATGTAGATGTCATTCGCAAAGGCATCAACAACAATGAAGGAACATGAGTGAATGTAGCGCATTCCCATGTCCTGGCCCTTGACACTTCACGCAGATGTTGTTCACAAAGTATCCAGCACGAATGACAATGATGAGAACGTGGACTTAGACCCATATTCCCATATTCTCATCACAACCCACCCCTGTCTAAACCTTGCAAGAACAGACAGGCTGTGTCAATTGACAAGGTATTTAGCATGATGGATGCAGGTATGTATAGTTGCATCTTTGTTGGCTGAGCTGCAGTTATAATAAGCCGCCATGCTGACTATAGTCAACTGTAGTCAGCTATAGTCGGCTACCTCTGGCTACTGAGTTGGACTAGAAAAAAAACCATGTTAGCTTAGCCATAACCCCAGCTAACCTTGGCTGACTTGTGGCTAGCCTAGCTGCAGCAACAATATTTGGTTCATGCTATAGTATTCTATGAAGTTTATTCCATACTAACATGTATATAATTAATATACCAACATTATATAATTAGTATACCAACCAACATTATAGTTAGTCAAATATTGGTTATGCTACCTATATATACACCAGATAGTGAATAGCATGGGTATTGGTATAGATTCCTGGACCTGCCTGCATTTTTGTAAGCCTTGGATCATCCAATACAGTGAAGTATTGAGCTAGATATGCTCAAAACACTAGAACAAAGTTTTTTCAGCATATCTAGCTCAATACTTGACCATTTTGGATGATCTGGGGCTTAGAATAACAGGTAAAACCCATGGGTCCAACATGTGCAGGTATAGTACAGCCAAAGATACCTCAGGGTTACTGGTGCCATTCACTAACATCAGATTTCCTCATTCATTTCAATACTAAGCTGTGCTTAAGTTATCGTCAGAGTCTAACCGCTTGTATTCATGCAACTTATGTTCAACAGAATGTTACAATTATACCATATATTTTGTATGCAAAAGAAGAAAAAAGAACTCGTTCATGCCATGCGAAGCACTGGCCCTCTAAACAAGTCAAGTTGCGAGAAGGCCAACAAAAAAGATAGACCAACATGTATAAACAAGCATGGGAAATGCAAAGCCAGATTTCCAAGACAAACCTTTGAACAGACTCAAGTTGATCCTAAATCAGGAGCTTTGAACATGAAAAAAGGTGAAGCTTGGATCAATACATTGACACCATGCATAACATATCTTCTTCGGTGCAACTCAGATGTGACAAGCCTCCTCTCAGGTACTGCTATCAAGGCTATATATAGTGGCTTATGTGACTGATTATGTTACAAAACCTGGTCTGAAAACATACACTATCTTTGACTCTATTCGGAGTGTTTTTACTAAAAATTCTGAAATGCTAGGAGGATCCATGAAACAAAAAGACAAAGCTAGACGTTTGATAACACAGATAATTAATTCATTGACATCAAAGATGGAAATAGGTGGTCCAATGGCATCTTTGTATCTGCTAGGTAATCCAGATCACTATACAAGCCACAAGTTTGTAACAGTGTATTGGAAAAGTTATGTGAGAGAAACAATGAAGGTGTTCAAATCTGACCAGGATACTGCTGAAAACAGTGAGACAGACAAGGTTCTCTTGCAAAAAAACCAAAACCAATATGTTGGCTTTACAGCAGTCCATGATTACATGTATAGACCAGATACCTATAATGTTACATGTCTATATGAATGGATACAAATGGCAAGACGAGTAAAAATACCTACTCCAACAAAGAAAAATCATCATGCTCAAAACAGTGATGATGAGCTGGACTTGATTGATTCAAATGCAAAAAATCTACAATATGAAGTAACAGCTGAATATGATCTCCATTCATCAGGCAATATTGATGATGATGAGCTCAATTTGGGAAACAATGAGAATAGAGTTGACAGTTCCAATGAAAATAGTGATTACAGTGGTAGTGATGAAAGCAACACTGATTCAAGTGAGTCTATTATTGCTGATGAAGATGGAAATGACATTGGTAAGGAGGACAGTGATAATGCCAGCATTATTGATGCAGACAATAAACAGCCTCATAAGTTTTTTTTGTCAGCTCATCCATTACATGAAACACACTGGATAGAATATCATTCATCATATAAAAAAGTTGTGCCTAACTTTGTTGGAGGTTCACTTCCAAGAAGAGATTAAGGAGATAGAGAATATTACTGTGCCACCATGCTTACTTTATTCAAGCCCTGGAGAACAGGCCAAGATCTTAAGAATCACAATGAGTCGTGGGATGAGGCATTCACAGACTATAAATTTACATCACGACAAAGCCAAATAATGGATCATTTTAATATTAGATATGAATGCAATGATGCTCGAGATGATTATTCAGCTCAGCTCAAAAAGGGCTGGTATATTTCATTCTTGGATGACATCAGAAGAAATGGATAACATGGATGATATCAATGAGAATGGTCATGGTGATGATTTTGGTGATAATGAAGGAATTGATAATGAGGATTATGGATTGAATAAATACTCTGCCCTTGATTCAAAGGGACGGTTAATCAAAGCCCAAATGGATGCCACTGAAGATAGTGTAAGAAATGTGGGCTGGCTAGATATCAGTCCTGATGGCATTAATACAATTGATACCGCTCCACTCACACCTCAAATCATACAGCCTGGTGGTAAATGGAAAACAGCTGTTCAAGATAAAAGACAAGAAAGCATTGCTGAGAGAAACGCACGTGTTGCTGATGCTGAACAAATCAGAAAAAATCATGCATCTGAAAATGACGTGAAAGTTGTTGACCAATCATATTTAAAACATGATTTCCAAGCAAAGATGCAAGTTGTTCAGGAATGAATTACATCGTCTTGTTATACTGGGTCCAACTGGAACATCTGCAGCATTACTGGGTGGCTCAACTTACCACTCATTCCTAGGCATTCGCATGAATAATAATACTGGTAATCAAAGTTTAACAATTGCTCAAGTGAGAGCAAGGCCAGAGGGAATTGATTATATTTTCATAGATGAAGTATCTATGTTGGCATGCCATGAATTATACAAAATCAGCTCACAGCTTGCCAAAGCTCTTAATGTATTTGATGTGCCATTTGGAGGCATTAATATTATTTTTGCCGGAGATTTTGCACAACTGCCACCTGTTGGAGGTGCACCTTTATATAGTGGTTCAGTAGGAACACAAATAGATTCTGGCCTGAAGCCACATTATCAAGAAGCAGCTATTGGCAAAGCACTCTGGCATCAGATCACAACAGTTGTCATTTTGAGAGAAAATATGCGTCAAAAGACACAAACACCTGATGATGCATCATTGCGATCAGCTTTAGTAAACATGCGATATGGTGCATGCACTCCTGAAGACATCAGATTTCTAAGAAAGAGAATTGCTGGCAAACGCTTAGATCAGCCAAATGTTGCTGCAAAAAATTTCAGAAATGTTGCTATCATCTGTGGGGTGCACTCTCAAAAAGACAGAATCAATCAGCTTGGATGTGAGCGTTTTGCAGAGGATACAAATCAAAAGTTGACCCACTTCTACTCTATGGACAAATGGGGCAAAGAAAGTGATCCAGCTAATAAAACCAAATGGGGAAAATCGCAAGCAGCATCAAAGACAATTCACAAATCAAATCAGATTGATTTTGATGAACAACTTGAGATTTGGAAACTCAACCATGGAGCAACTGAACATTTTCCTGGAAAGCTTCCATTGTGTCTTGGCATGCCTGTAATGATCCGAAATAACTTGTTTAGTGGGCCAGTGCTGCGCATGGCATGAACGAGTTCTTTTTGTCCCTCCTTACTTTCTTGGTGTTTTAAGCAATATGATTACACAAAATGACCACATAAAGACAGCTATCCTTGACAACAAGAAGGTTGCTCAGGGCCTCTGAGCATAAATGGCAAGTTCTACATTTCTATTTTTGTAGTGTCTGATATTATAGTCCCAAATGTGCAA
Organism: Hygrocybe punicea; assembly: GCA_963556145.1. Taxonomy (NCBI): domain Eukaryota; kingdom Fungi; phylum Basidiomycota; class Agaricomycetes; order Agaricales; family Hygrophoraceae; genus Hygrocybe; species Hygrocybe punicea. The sequence goes on along the minus strand of OY744472.1, from coordinate 3,477,259 downwards.
CTGGGGTGTCTCAGGCCCTCAAGATCTGGCTGTGTGCCTTTTTCAACCAGGACGGCCCTTCCCGCCCCGTTTTCAACCCCCGGCCAGTCTACACCCCCCGCACCTGAAAACAAGTGGTTGGGCGACTCATTTTGTTCTGTTTTTCAGGAGTACATTCTTACAGCATTTTTGAAAATCCTTGTCGCACATGAAAAAAAAATTAAAATAAATAATCTGGGTGGCTGAAGTTACAGAGTTGGGCAATTGCTGTAAACTTTGAATTATTTTGCTTGAAAAGACTACTGATATGTAAATTGTAAATTCAATGGGAAATATATAAGACATTTGACATGTAGTAAAATTAGAATGACATCCATTGAAGGTTTCTGTCAACTCAAATTATTATTTTAGCTTTTATTCAGTGATGTCATGTTATAAAGCAAACTATAGCTCTGAATTGCAGCAGAAAACCACACCTCCTCCTTGAATGAAGAACTAATAATAATAATTTGAGTTGACAGAAACCTTCAATGGATGTCATTCTAATTTTACTACATGTCAAATGTCTTATATATTTCCCATTGAATTTACAATTTACATATCAGTAGTCTTTTCAAGCAAAATAATTCAAAGTCACATGATGTGCTACCCTACTACAGCAATTGCCCGACTCTGTAACTGCAGCCACCCGGATTATTTATTTTGATTTTTTTTTCACGCGACAAGGATTTCCGAAAACGCTGTAATGGATTAATTAATTATCAATAAAATATTTATTAAATACATAAGTCCATATTTGTAACAGAAAGTGACAAGCAAGAGATCGCCTCAATGCCCGAGGCGATTTTGCTAGTCACTTTCTGCTTATTCAGCAGCTGGTCACTTCAACAGCCCCACCATGACGACTTCGGCATTCGCGATACGGTGAGGCATTCATTTGTTTAATGCTGAGTTATGTTCACACAGGCCCTCATCCAGTCCGGCACCCCGTTTCCGACCGGGACGATGACTTTGGGCGAGGGGAGTAGTGGCTGCACACGGAATCGGTGAGTTGCCCCCCCCCATTGAAATTTTTTTGTTCACCTTCACCCGGAGACCGCTGAGTTGGGTTCAGACATGCCCTAACCGAAGCCGGCACCCCGTTTTCGACCGACACGACGAGTCTGGGCGAGGGGAACGACCTCGCAGGTAGTCGGTGAGTATCCACCCCCACTTGCCATTTTTTTTGTCCACCTCGCTTGGAGACGACTAACTTAGCCCCACCCAGGCTCAAACTCATCCTGGCACCCTGTTCCCAACCGGAATGACAAGCTTAGCCAAGCGGAACGGTGTAGTAGTTGTACCTGGGCCATCACGTGACCCAGGTCCCACGGTTGGATCTCCTTATGTAGTCATTTCCTGTTGTAGCGAGAGTCGTCCCATTCCATCATCCCATCCAGACCCCGATTCCGTAGTGATCCCTTGAGCGTCCTCGGTACCACTCCAACGTGGTGATGAGAGCGACATTCGAACCCTAGCCAAACACGTACCCAGAACCAAAACCAGTACCAGTGCGAGACGTTTCAGAACCCGAGCAAAGAACTACGAACAAAGAACCAGGAACTAGAACCGATACTAGTACAGTACAAAACACCCTCACCAGCCTCCAATTTTCCCACGACGTCTTCACTACACCCATACCGCTCCGCACAAAACCAACGAAAAACGTTAACCCGACTCAGAGACAACCGCGGCCGATACACTCCATCCCAACCAAGCTCACCATCGACAACAACATCTTCCGAATCGTCCATCACAGATCCCTCTAGTAACCCAAGAACCCCAGAGCAAAGTCAACCGAACACACCACCAACATCACCAGCACCACAACTACCCGACATCCAAAACAACCCAACGCCAGTACAAAACCGCCGAATCACCATGACCGAGTCCAGAGCCCTGCGCTGGGACGGCGGCCCCGATGAAAAAACGGCACCGGGCCAGTTCCTTCGCGAAATCAATATCAAAATCGAAGACAAAGAGTACAACACAGATAAAAAGAAGATCGAATGCTTCCGCAATAATCTCGGCTACGGAGGAACCGCTGATCTATGGTACGACGAACTACCAGACGACACCAAAAAGGACTGGGACAAACTCGTCGAAGCGTTCGACAAGGAGTGGCCCAAAAACGCCGTGCCCAAACCCTCCAAACTCGAACAAGTCCGAGCCCTTAAAGACTGGACCATTACAGCGGGAGAATTAGGTACAAAAACAAAAACAACAGGATCAAAAGACGTATGGACCCACGTAAAATGGGCAAACGGGTTAGCGGCAAAAGTACGCGATGCAGAGGACAAAGGAGGACTCTTGTTACAGGACGTGTTCGACGCACTACCGGAACCCATTCGCGACCTCATTCGAGACAAACCCCGTGCGGACTACAAAGAGCTCGCGGAAACGGTACGCACCATCGACGTCATCTACCTCCAGGAGACGGTAGACAAACACAAAAGAAATGAGGAGACCGCCAGACTAGCACGAGTAGGGAACTCACCAACCAAGACCCTCCGTGACTCATTCGCCAGCACCCACATCCACTCAAACGCAGGTCCCCGACCATACACCAGCCCCCAAAGCTTCCAACCACACGCTACACGAGCCCCCACGTTCGACCCCTTTGGAGGAGACGCAGGCGGCCGCGGGAACCTGTTCGGAGGAAGGGGATCTACCATTCGACCCTACAGAGGCACGGGCCTAGGAGCCCTAGGCATGGGAAGACAAACGCCCGGCCCTCCGTTCACAACTAGCACCGCAGACCGCCCCTTCGCCACAAGGCACCACGACTTACGAAACATCAACCTCCCGCACCACCCCGACACCGAAGCCGGCCACGCTGCATATAACACACAAGTAATCGCATGGAACCGCGCAAACCCCAACGGCCATCCCGATGAGCTCCACCCATTCCCATTAACACCCGGAACAGCACCTCTCGGATCGCGCGAGTGCTGGGACTGTGGCAGAGCAGGTCACCGAACCAGAGACCCCGATTGCCCCCGTATCCCAATCCCCGATCAGGAACGAACATGGCGCCGCGTCGCCAGTCGCATAAGCCGTGAAGCAGCAAAGGAACGTTACCTCACCCAAAACGTAAACTTCGTCGGCCACGGATATCACGATCACCACTACGGATACGACAATTACGAGCAACCGTACAGAACCTACAACTACCCGAACGAGCTCGACGACGGCCAGGGAAATGGCGAAGGGCCGTCCGCATAGACGAAAGTCGGGCGGCCCAACAAAATCACCAGGCGGACACGCAGGTCCCCGACCAAAGTACGGGATGGGTCGGGGACACACGGATGAGCCCCCTCAATACAACTGCGCATACGGACACAGACCCCCTAGTCAGTACGAACACCGTGTACCATATACCCAAACACGAGACCATTGACCCGTATGTGATTGAGAGAGACGCTCTACCAGCGAAACCATTCATCCACCCAATAAGCCTCCGAGGCCCACAAGGAATTCCTTACAGAATAAACAGTCTGTTCGACGACGGGGCCATGGTAAACTCCATGTGCACGTCAACATACAAAAAGTACAGAGACCGGCTCGGCGCACTGTTCCCATCGCGCATGACGCTACGTATGGCGAATGGAGCCAAAATACCATCGCAGGGCCAATGGACCGGCGACGTAGACCTCGACGGACTGCACAGACGCGCTACGTTCGAGGTATTCCCAAGCGGAGGCAATTGGTCACTCCTATTTGGGAAGCCATTGCTCCAGCAATATAGGGCCATCCACAACTACGAAGACGACACGCTGAGCGTACCACACAACGGTGGCTGGAAGAAGATACTAAACGACAACAACACCAACGATGACCCCCAACCACCCCAAACCCACCCAGCTACAACGACACTAAGCGACACCCTTCAAGCAGCAGCCCTAACACCGAGACCAATCGCCGCAGGGGTCGGCCTATCTTGGCGCCGCGAACATGGATACCCACAAATACCCACCAGCCTAGTGAACGACGAACCGCCCAGTAAAGAAGGAAAAACACATACCCGTTCCCGCAACGCGTTCGCTCCGCTCGCCAGACTCGAGGATACGATCCTGGGCGAAACGCTCGATCGGGCAAACAACAGGTCCGCATACCTACCACCCGAACTCCAAGGATACCGCATGCCGAGACACCCGGCTGGCCCATCGAGAACCGCACAGCTCGAATGCGACATAGACGGCGTTGAGAAAACTCAGGAACGGACGAGCCGCCGCAAGGGACGCCGCGACCGACGCAGAAGAACCACCTCGTTTGACCACGCACCGCCACAGCCCACAACCCACACGACGCCCGAACGCCCGCCCAAGCCAGTACCAAGCCAACCGATCTATACTACCCAGGAACACTGCCAACAGGACGACGACGACATCGGAGACATGCAACCGGAGGTCGACTTGGACGCAGATAAATCAATCTTCACCAGGAAAACTCACCCATTCAAGAAAGAGCGCGTCGAAGCAGTACTGGCCAACGTTAAACTCGGACACGACCTCACCCCCACCCAACGAACACAAACGGAAGACCTGCTTCGCGAGTTCGCGGACTGTTTCGCTCTATCCGTGAGCGAGGTGAGCCCTGTCCCCGGCGCTGAACACCGAATACACATACCTCCCAACACAGTGTTCCCAAAACGGGTACCTCGACAACGGCAGTTCAACGTAGCACAACGCGAGTTCCTCAACAAAACCATAGACGAGTTGTTGGCCGCCGACATCATAGAACCAATACGACCGGAGGACGTGAAATGCGCCTCACCCATCGCCCTGGGACACAAAGCCTACGATGGCCCAGGACTCCCAATGGAGGAACTGCAGTACCGGGTCAACGAGGAATGCGCCGCCCACGGATTCCCACCACCGCACGACCTAGAACCACGACAGCCACCCGAAACACCACCCCCGGAAACCACAAAACCCGCGAAGTGGCGGTTCTGCCAAAACTACAAAGCACTAAACAATGTAACGGAAGTGTTTCCGATGCCGCAGGGCGACATCCGCGCAAAACAGCAACGCCTAAGCGGACACAGGTGGGTGCATGGCTTCGACTTCGCGTCGGGCTTCTACGCAGTCGTCATCCCTCAGGAAAGCAGGCCGTATTTAGCATTCTACATCGAAGGTCGCGGCTTCTTCACACAAAAACGGATGCCCTTCGGCCTCACCGGCGCCCCCTCAACCTTTGCACACACCACAGCCCAGGCCCTCGGAGACATACTCACAACTTTGCAGCTCGAACTTTTCGTGGACGATGGCGGAACAGCTGGGGATGACTTCGACGAGATGCTAGAGCGCACACGGCGCTTCTTTCAAAGGGTCCGCGAGACAGGCCTATCCCTATCAGCGAAAAAGTCAAAATTCTTCATGACAGAAATTATATTTGCAGGATCCAAAGTCGGACCCGACGGTGTCCAAGCCGACGAGACCAAAGTCACCGCCGTGGTCGATTGGAGGGCACCACCGGACCTTCTCGCCCTCTCCAGCTTCCTCGGCTTAACGGGATACTTCAGAGATCTCATTCAGGGCTACGCCAAGCTCGCGCAGCCACTGTCCGACCTCCTACGCTCCGCCGACATACCGAAAAACGCCGGGAAATCAGCATATCGCGCAGCGCTGAGAGGCGTCAAGCTTGCCAATAGATGGACCGAAAAACACAAGAAGTGTTTTCTCGACTTGAAGACAGTCCTCACCACTAACCCAGTTCTCTCAGCGCCGCGGTTCGACGGAACGCCCTTCATCGTCACGACGGACGGCTGCAAAGAGGGTTTCGGAGCAGTCCTCTCCCAGAGGATGAGCGTAACATGACCCGGTGGCAAAGTAATAACAAGCCTACACCCCATCGCATACGCCTCTAAACGCACCTCCACCGCTGAAGAACGCTACAAGCCATTCCTGCTCGAATTTGCGGCCCTCAAGTTTGCGCTGGACAAATTTGACAACATCATTTGGGGTTCCCCGTCGAACTGGAGACGGATTGCCAGGCCCTGCGTGACGTTCTAAACAGCACTGACCTTAACGCTACCCACGCACGCTGGAGAGACGGGGTGCTAGCCCACCAGATAACCGACGTCCGCCACATTCCGGGCAGAGTGAACCTCGTGGGCGATGCACTCAGCCGCAAAGACGAAGAGCTCCCGAGGATACCGGGGGACGGGAGCAGCTGGTCTGTTTCACCAGACTGGGAGGTCTCACGCGGCCTCGCCTACGACCTCTTCACGTTAACTGATGCCACCCCTGACACCCACCAATCGCTACGCAACCGCTTCCAAGACGAACTCGTGTTCGTCGAGATCATAGATGCCTTACTCGACAACCCCGACAACCCATCTGAGCGTGACAAACGACGCGCGACCCACCGAGCAAGAGACTTCTTCATCGAGGAGGGACGCCTGTGGAAGCTGGGCAATCCCACACCCGCGAGGGCCACACCACGCCGAGAGTGCGTCACCAAAGCGGAGGCGACGGCGCTCGCCAAATTGGAGCACGACAAAACCCACATGGGACGCGACTTAATCAAAATGCAGCTGTTGGACAAAATATGCACCCCATTCCTCGACGCATCAATAACAACGGCGATACGCCAGTGCGGGCGGTGCAAGAACTTCGGGACCACCCACGTCCACGCCCTACTCCGACCAATCGTCAGGAGCCAGCCTTTCAAGCTGCTCGTAGGCGACTACACCTCTATGCCGACGGGAAAGGGTGGGTACACAAAGATAGGCCTCTACGCTGACGTATTCTCCAGGAAACTATTCGCGTTCAAGATCAAATCCGCCACGGGAAAAGCCACCGTGGAAAGCTTGGAACGAATCAACAATGCATTCGTCGCACCCACGGTATTCATGACCGACGGAGGTTCCCACTTTGACTGCGACGTGGTGCGAAACTACTGTGCTAGTGTCCGAACTAAACACCATGTCGTAGCCGCGTACTCCCCCTGGATCAATGGACTCATAGAAGGATCAAACAAGATACTCCTGAACACCCTTAAATGACTGTGCGCTCCCGGACTCGGAGAGGATGAGTATGAGCTAATGGCCGTCAACGACATCCCAAAAAATTGGCCCCAACATTTGGATGCTGCGGTGAAAGCTTTATCTGATAGAATCCTTCCATCACTAAAATTTTCCCCGAATGAGTTACTATTCGGTTTAGCAGTGAACTCCCGAGCCCCAGACGACCCCGAAGCCACCCCACTACCCACAGACACTGCAATAGCAATTCACCTCGCTTACGCGGAGCAACAGCGGTTAGACGGTCACGCTTGCGCCGTGGACCACGCAGCAAACCGCAAGGCAATTTTCGACGCCAGGGTCCTCCAACACGCCCCCAGAGAAGTTATATTTAAATCTGGCCAGCTAGTACAAGTATATCGCAGTGACCTGATCAATGTCTACTCTAGTGAACGCAAACTACTACCACGCTGGTCCGTGCCCCGCCGCATCGTAGCCCGAATACGCAATTCCTACTCCCTGGAAACCCTGGAGGGCATTGCCCTACCAGGTACCTTCAACACCCGCCGACTTCGAACCTTCGAGCCCAGGGCAGGCACCAGGTTGGCGCATGCCGAGAGCATTCGACCGCGCAGCACCGACACCGATGAGCCTAGTTTGGATCCAGAGAGGATTGGCCAGGAGGCTGACCCAGACGCGACTCGTGATGAGGAGGTTGTTCCCTAGCAACGAGGACGTTGCTAAAGAGGAGGGGGGTACTTGTAGTAGTTGTACCTGGGCCATCACGTGACCCAGGTCCCACGGTTGGATCTCCTTATGTAGTCATTTCCTGTTGTAGCGAGAGTCGTCCCATTCCATCATCCCATCCAGACCCCGATTCCGTAGTGATCCCTTGAGCGTCCTCGGTACCACTCCAACGGCAGCAAGCGTCATTGGTGAGTTTCCACCCCCCTCCTCGTTAATTTTTTTGTACAACATCACTCGGATACCACCAACTTATTCCGACACAGGCTCAAACTCATCCCGGCACCCCGTTCCCACCAGAATGACAAGCTTAGCCAAGCGGAACGGCAGCAAGCGTCATTGGTGAGTTTCCACCCCCCTCCTCGTTAATTTTTTTGTACAACATCACTCGGATACCACCAACTTATTCCAACACAGGCTCAAACTCATCCTGGCACCCCATTCCCGACCGGAATGACAAGCTTAGCCAAGCAAAACGGCTGCAAACGGAAGTGGTGAGTTTTCACCCCTCCTGGTATTTCTTTGTACGCCGTCACTCGGAGACTAATAACTTAGCCCCACACAGACTCTTACCCGTCCCGGCACCCCGTTCGAGATCCAAGTGTATGGGGGTTGGGGGTTAAACACAGAGGGGCAAGGTGGTGGGACTGGGCCCCCCACTTCTCGTTTTCAATGTGAATGGAATGCCGCGGGTCTAGTCGAGTCGGCGGTGGTCTAAATGAATGAGATTCTCACTGTGGCATGAAGTGTGATATGAATTTGAAGTAAAAAAAAAAACAATGTAAATATTTGAAGTAAATTTTTTTTTTTCAAGACATTACAAGGGGTAGTCACGAATTAACCAACGTCCGCCGAAGAATTCGCCCCCCAACCAGTTAAGCTCACCCCCTGGGTGTTCGAAAGTTAAATGATATCGACACCCATCACACGTCACCACTACATCCGACCGTTGTCGAGAAAAAGACCAAGATCAAATTCGGCCACATTTGGAGCATTGAGTGGGGAGTTGTTGTCCCCATGGGCGGATTTTGGGGTGGCACCAGGTATAACGAGTACCCTTGAGAACGTCACCGGAATATTGAATATATACGATATCAGTATGGCGGCCAATTGAAAAAACTGTCGGCACCGTGTCCTGAATCGCACGTTCAAATGAGAACCGTTCAACGAGGTTCCTTTGCGCCACGCTGATGATCAAGTTGATGGTGAGAATTGGTTGAAATTTGGTTGCCGTGAAGGCAACCAAATTGTTAAATTTAAAACTTGAAACAAAGCACTTAGTTTAGCTGAAACCGAAGATGAAAAAACGTACTGTTTCACCACCCCGGCCAAGTCCTGGTAGCTCTCAGGCATTTTGACCAAAGCACCACATGACATCACCCAAACGGTGACATCCCGCTCACGAAAGAAGCCTACGACCCTCCAGGGGATCAGGAGATTGAAAAACTAACGTTTAATGCAAGTAATTAGAAAAATGGAGCACAAAAAAAAAAAACTCACTTCAGTTACGGAGGCACACAGATTTGGACCAATGAACAGATCACCGGTGTTGTCATGGGAATGTGTCGTTATAAAAACAACAAGTCGAGACGCACGGTTTCTGGTATTTAATTTAGCAGATGAAGCAGTATAGTATATGATAATTATAAACATACAGGTACTTGCGACAAAGGTTGGAAACTCGTTTCGCATGCAGCTCAAAGTTGGAGTCGTCCGAAAGATCGAACTCAACCTTGGCGAACTCGAGAGTTGACTCTCCCAGAAAGCTTGACATGTATGCAGCAAGAACGTTAGCGGGTGTACCAGCATGAGACGTCCCAGACAGCACAAAGTGCAGGATTAGGACGGTGTCGTTGGAGACTTGGGAATGGGCGTGCATTTGAAAGGAATGGGCAATTTGAGCGGGAGACGTCGTGGCAGGTACATGGGCAGTGGGGTTGAGGGAACTACCAACGTATGCTGGGCCATTCAACGTGTACATTGCCTAAGTCAATAATGAATCATGATTAGAGTTGAAGTCGTTGAGCATTATTGACACACCTACATAGTACGGGTGATGATGAGGGCCTTTGAAATTCAACTCATGACACGTTGGGCAGATAAAGACTGTGGACGTGGTATCCAAATAGGAGGGGACGGAAAGACATCCGTCGCAAACCGAACGTGGGCAGTAGTCACAGACCAGGAGGCATCCGCCATTCAGGCAAATGTAACAAAACTATTACGAGGTCAGCTTCCACTTAAAAAACGCCAAAAAAAAAGTAAGTACGGACATCATTTTTGTCGTCAGACGGTGGGGGAGGCAATGGAGTTGAGGCATCGGAGGACACGATCAGACGCACCGCCGGTGTTGCAGGGGTCGACACCAATTCTGTTTGAGCAGTTCTTCGGGGTGCAATACCACCGACTGACAACTTGGCGGTTTGTTTAGTACGAGGCATTCTCGAGTATCAAATTTGGTGAACAGAAACAACGACTTATCAAATGGAATCGGTTTAATGATCTTTAATTATAATAATTTAATTCTTTAAAAAACTTTTTGGAACCGAGGGAAAACATTACTACTAATCGAGTGCTAATTATAATCATTTTGGACCAGCCCCACAAGAAGTAATTAATATTGTTTATGTTTACGGATTTTGTTTGAACCGTGGGAAGAAATTACTAATCATTGTTTGACGCATCGACGCGCTTTGGTTGACACGCTTTGGTTGCTCTTTTAACCCCACCACAAAGGTCAGTCCCAGTACTTTACATGTAGTTTTGATAGTTTTAATAGTGTTCTTAGTTTTGTAGCATAGAAGGGTGGCCGTCTGGGCCGTGGAAGTCGTGATTGTGCAGTCTGTGTGCAATCCGCTTCCACCCTTCTGACCGGGGGATTGGCCATCTGGGCCATGGAGGGCGTGGACGTGCAGTCTGTGCACGGCCCTCCTCAGTCCTCCCACGATGTTTGAGTATAGCACGGAGGGGGCCATCGGGGCCGCGGAGGCTGTGATTGCACAATCTGTGCGCGATTCACCTCCACCCTCTAAAACTTGAACCTGGATGCCACAGAGGGCGGCCATCTGGGCTACGGAGGTTGTGATCGCGCAATCTGTGCGTGATTCACCTCCACCCTCTAAAACTTGAACCTGGATGCCACAGAGGGCGGCCATCTGGGCTACGGAGGTTGTGATCGCGCAATTTGTGCGCGTTTCACCTCCACCCTCTCATTCCATGCCGCTGCTGGCTGTCTCTCCGGTCCCTTCGATGACTCGAGACCGGGACTTCGTCGGATTTCCGCTGAGACGCGTTGGCAGCGAGTAGGCTACTCAGCTACTTGTTGTAATAAAAAACCTCTCTGGACCCATCCATAGCCCGAGCCTGGGCTGTTGGCGGACCTCCGTTGAGACTGTAGTGAATCCTGACTTGGGGGGATGGCCGTCTGGGCCGCAGAGGTTGTGGCCATGCAGTCTGTGCATGGTTCTCCTCAGTCCTCCCACGACGCTTGAGTATAGCACGGAGGGGGCCATCGGGGCCACGGAGGTTGTGATCACGCAATTTGTGCGCGTTTCACCTCCACCCTCTCATTCCATGCCGCTGCTGGCTGTCTCTCCGGTCCCTTCGATGACTCGAGACCGGGACTTCGTCGGATTTCCGCTGAGACGCGTTGGCAGCGAGTAGGCTACTCAGCTACTTGTTGTAATAAAAAACCTCTCTGGTCCCATCCATAGCCCGAACCTGGGCTGTTGGCGGACCTCCGTTGAGACTGTAGTAAATCCTGACTTGGGGGGACGGCCATCTGGGCCATGGGAGTTGTGGCCATTTTGTGGGCAAGTTCGAGACTATGCAAAATTAATACAATAAATAAAAACTATTAATGAAACAACTATTAACGATCATTAAAGACCTGCGAAACACGAAACACGATCACGTGATTTTGTTCGAAAACCTTTTTGACGTGTTTGACGTGTTTGAATGTGCTGGCGGGATGCAGACACGATCCATGGTATATCTTAACACATTTCCCTCCTGTACATTTACTAAACTTGAACCATCAGACACGTACCATTACGGCCGATAACACGTTCAACTTCGACTATTTACTGGAAAAGGCAATTCAAAATAAGCACGGAACTCACGATGACACCGAGGGATACCCATTCCAGCCTTTGATTCAACTTCAAAAAAACAATCCTCTTGATCATTATTCTGATGTAGAACTCAGCTCTAGTGAAAATAACTCCCCAATACCGTCCACATCTACCCACATCTCTCGTAAACGAACCGCTAAGTCAGTAGTCAAGCATCAGAAACTACTTGGCAAGAAAAGAAGACAAATAAAACGACAACAAGATCGTAAAAATCGCTTCTTCGGAGATTACGCCGTCCGTCCTTCTACAATTAAAAAACACATCAAAAGTGCCCAAAACATCTGTGGCCAGCTCAATTTCAACGACGCTCCAGTCACCAAAGTTGGGTACACCGCTGTCAACTCGGAGGGATACGGGAGGACCTTTACGTTAGACGAAATGGTTGGTCCAGACTCCGAGTTCCAGTTTGAGCTACACACCTGGGACGGAAGGTAAGTTACATTCCCGATACTTGACTCAATGTTAATCATTTATTTTTAGGGACTCCCTTGCCATCAAAAATCAACAAGGTGTCCTCATAGCAGTCATGGTCAGCCAACCAGATGGTGAGCTTGGTCAGACAACACACCGGGATGCTGCCGAAGCCATGGCATTGGCTGCGAAGGAGGCTGCCTTCTCGGCTACGGATGAAAACCATAGACGTGGTGACTTCAGAGTCCTAACCCACGGAGCATCCTATGGGGGAGGTCAGCCGGTGAGCACCACGCTTCTTATCTTGCTGATTAGTTCACTGACTTGCTACACAGTTCCCTGGAAACCTTTGCAATGGTGCAAAGGATTCCAAAGCTCTTGAATTCCTCAGACAGCACGGTGCCATACAACGAATCGCCGGTTTTTCATCGGCGTCATTTGCGACTTGGATGCCCAAGCTGTATGCTTACTATCAGCAAAAGATGGGAGAGCTATATGAGAAGTATCCACAGCTGGAACGTACCTTCAGCAACAGCATCTGGTCGACGAGCACCTTCAATTTTGGACCTCAGACTGTATGTTTCGATCACATCGACTTCAAGAACCTCGCATTCGGAATATGTTCCATTACGGCACTAGGAAACTTCAACCCCAAACTTGGAGGCCATCTCATTCTGTGGGACTTGAAGAAGGTCATCGAATTCCCTGCCGGAACAACAGCCCTCATTCCTTCTGCCATTCTCCGCCACTCCAACACCTCAATCCAAGTAGCAGAAACACGAATGTCATTCACGCAGTATACAGCGGGGGGTTTGTTTAGATGGGTGGATTATGGCTTTCAGAGTGTTCGTCAACTGCTTTTTACTAACAAGGAGAGGAAGGCAGACTTGGAAGCCGAGGGACCAGCTAGATGGAAGTTAGGACTCAGTCTGTTTAGCACGATAGAAGAACTTCTGGGAAAGTAGACTTAGAACCAGGAGCACTTTTTGAAACAAGTAATTGGCACACGAGTGAAAAACAATCTCAAAAGCAAATGATATATTTTGGTGGTTAAACACACCACAGATTCGAAATCAATGATGCCAAAAAAAAAATTTCACCAGTAACAGAGGGGCTGTGAACGTCTACTCATTGGCTAAGACTATGACCAACAAGTAATTGGCACACAGGTGGAAAACAATGATCAATAGCAAATGGTATATTTTCATGGTTAAAACACCACAGATTCGAAAGTAACATGCCAGAAAAAGTTTTTCACCAGTAAACTGAGGGCCCGTGAAAGTCGTCTACTCATTGGCTAAGACTATGACCCACTGGATGTTTAGAGAAAGTTGCTTGCTCGAAACATCCTTGGGGATCCAACTGTTCGCCGTGTAGCCAACCAGACATATCGTTCCCACCAAGTCACCTTCCCACACCTTCAAGTCCGATGCGAGGTGATGGAGCCGGGCAAAATTTAACTTCCCACCCGCCCCATCATATATGGGAACTGGCGAATGGATAAGAAAATACGACAACCTGACCGACTGATGCATGCTCACCATGGTCTTCAAAATTCAGTGCACCTTTGACTGCTGTACTGCCTGACGACATGGCCTTGACAGGAGACAGAGCGGTGAGGGACTTCTTCCTAGCCAGTAGTTTGGCAAAGCTACTTCCTGACGATCCACCTGAGAAATATACGGTATTAAAACAATTCGTGATGTATATAAATATGAACGACACCTACTGTCATCCTTATCCTTCTGTTTAGCACGAGTGCTGATCACAACGGAACCCTCGAATATTTGGGCCCTTAATTCAGGAACCTTGAATACCATGCAGAAAAATGCGCAGAACCTCTCCCACTCCTGCGTGCACATCAGCCCACTAATCTGCCGGAAAATCCCAACAGGCTCTGTAGACAAATTGGAACCAGTCACAGCCAGCACAGAAGTAAAGACGATATAGGGATTGAAGCTGTAGGAGACAGCCTGGGTAGCGTACTCCACAGAACGAGCACTTTCTGACACGGGGTTGGTCTTGACTAAGGTTGGCGATACTCTGGACGGATTCATGAAGACTCCAGATCTCGTAAATGTGATGGCCTCCACAAGACGCCTAAGTACAAATCTAGTTTGAATCATGACTTGAAATACAAATCACTGAGAGACATACTTCATGTTTGTGGACGGAAGTATGTCTGGGACATTGCTAAGGCAAAATGGTTCGATGGGATCGATGCCGGCATTCGAAGTTACCAGAGTCCCTTTGCTAAATTAGCAACAATCAACAATAAAAAAATGTTATTGCGAAAAAAAGACCAGTTGCTCACCGAAGAGGGGGGAGGTTCTTGTAGGTGTCAACCAACATCGGGTCCATCAGTTCTGCCAAGAGAACCTCACATTCGACCAGGCCACCATGAGACTTGACAAAGCTTTTCCTATGAGAGTAATATGTAGCTCGTTTATGGTAACAAAGCAAGCAAGCAAGTACTTACGATTCTGGAAAATCCTCCATATATACCAGGTCTTCCTTTGGTTTCTTGGATGACGATGAACTAGTAGGCATAGTACCAGCTGAATTAGTTTGCATTTACAATCAGAAGGATCACCTACCGAAAGACGTCCTCTTCAGGTGAATCAACCCTTGTATGGGAGACCTGTTGAGAAGACGCCTTTTGAGGGGACATCTTGTGAGGGGATGTCTTTTGAGGGGACGTCTTTTGAGGACTCTTTTTTTGAGGAGACCTTTAAGTCAAATGGATGTATGAGAATAGACGAAGTAGGTGAAAAACTAAATACTAGTACTTACTTGGATTGAGAAGTCAAAGGACTGTTAAAGTATATATAACAATATTAGACAACCAATGGATTGAAGCAAAGTTACGTACGGTGTGGTGACTTCTTGTTCAGAGTGATCGGAGGATGATTCAACTCGGGCTTTCTTTGCAGAGCGAGAAGTATTGCCAGTCGTTGCAATGCTTCTGTTGATCAGATAGATCATAAGATATGCTAAATAACCATAATAGTTGACACACCGTTTTCCTGGTTTTCCTTTCTTGGGCTTTGGCGAGGGTGTATTCTCATCTCTAGTAAAATATTCAACCAAGTGAAACGCGGCACAAAGCCAT
Source organism: Hygrocybe punicea (assembly GCA_963556145.1). Classification (NCBI taxonomy): domain Eukaryota; kingdom Fungi; phylum Basidiomycota; class Agaricomycetes; order Agaricales; family Hygrophoraceae; genus Hygrocybe; species Hygrocybe punicea. The sequence goes on along the minus strand of OY744472.1, from coordinate 3,461,874 downwards.
ACTTACTCAGTGGCCTCTTTACTTTCACCATCGCTGCTGGGGGAGATTGGTCAGAAACAGTTACTGTTCAAGTAACCAGCACCTACATCTCCTCAATATCACTGTAAACATAAACTGGCTTGCCTTTGTAACCACGCTTGCTGCTTTGCCTGCTAATCCAAGATGGTGGTAAGTAAAGTATTGCAGCAGAAGATAAAAAAATGTTACTTTGCAGCCGGAGAGGACCCAGTGCTGGAAAGCTTTTTCGGAGGCATGTGGATGAGAGATGAGAACGATGAGTGTGACGAAGAACGCTGTCCAAGGACTCTAAGACTAAATAAATAATAGCTGAATGAAATAGGCACGAAATGTTCTTCTGATATATTCTAGAGAAAATTCCATGCCCTGTCTCTCTCACCACAGCTCTGAGCCCTGTCCAACAAAACAGGACTCCGATAGGAAATTGTAGCTGAATGAAACAGGCACAAAAATCTGATATATTCTAGAGAAAATTCCCTCCCCTTTCTCCCTCGCAACCGAACAGCGCGAACTGTTCAACAGCTCAGCCTACCTAAATATAGTTAGAATTCGAGGTATTTCCATCAGAAATAGGTGAGCATAGCCAGTGGACGAGTATATTGTACAGAACTAGGCCAGATCTACATTTCCACACTGAAGGAACACAAAATTAATTTGGACTTATAAAGATACATCCTTGTTCAACAGCTTTCTGATATATTTTAAAAAAGAATTTTTCATCTGTTCCTCTCGTGTGGTGCCTCTCCATAGCCTGCTGATGCCTTTCTTTATAAGTACAAATTATTTCTTGTTCAACAGGCAGTACCTCATTGATAAAAAAATTCACCGCCGACGTTGGCTAGGAAAGATCATCGGGTACAAACGGGTGTTGTGCCTCATAACAGGATCCAATGCATCAGATTCAAGATAAAGTGTCCAATATGATACAGACTGATTTTTATTTATGAAAAGGGTCATTGACAAGGTTACCGGTTACCAGTTACGTGCATCACAAAGTTCCACCGACATGTACCTCAACGTGTCTTTTCAGAAAGCACCCCCAAAAAACACCCTTCTTTACATGACGCCACAGAAGTTCAGCATATCTAAATATAGTTTAAAATTCCAGGAATTCCCATTACAGGCAGCGTGAGGCACATGATTTAGTTTACGGTGTTGAAGTAGTCTTCAGTGTTCTGGCTGAATTCAACCATCATGAATCAATTTTACAACTACAAAGCAGCTGGTGAGAGAGAGCCGTTGTTGTCAGCTATATTCATTAAGTCTTATAAAATTTTCAATGACAGTTGAATCCGTGGAGTCTTTCTCAACCTCAGCATATGAAGGCAAGCACCGTCAGAGGTATTTGAGCGCATTTAATAAGGCATGTGTTCTGTCCCATACCGCTTATGATATGTTGAACGATGTACTAGGAGAATGGCTTACACTTGCAAGCCAAGATCCAGTATAATCAAGCCATGGGACATTACGAACTCGTACAGGAGTTAGATGGAAAAGAGATGGAGGAAATCATACTTCATCTTACTGGAATCATCGCCGAGTGTGACTTACCCCCACTCAGCCGACTTCCAAGGTGAATGCTAGCCAGAAATATCAATATCCCTAAGACCTGACTTTCAAGTGGTTGATAGTTCCGAAGCCAGGATCAAATTTCTGCAACAACATGTCACTTTGACAGGGCTTAATTCACCTCAATTCGACTTGGCTCTGGACAATATCCAGACCATCCACTCCATGTTTGCCAAGGGTCTCAGTCCCTTCAAACTCCAGCCTTGGATGCCTGGTACATTTTCTGGATATACGACGGTTGAAGCGCACAAAAGATACTTTACAAGTGCGAAACTTGCTACTCACTCTGACATTGTTCCCTTTGGTCCTCTTATTGATCCCCATGGTGTTTTGGCATCTGTGGATCAAAGTCGATACTTTCACACCACTGCCGATGACGTCGGATATTTTTCCAGGCTTGTGACTGCTGAAAAAAAATACAAGTGAGTAGCCAACATTCTCTGCAATGCCCAATTCACCAGAAACATGTAGGTACGAACATACTACACCCACCAACTTTGTTCCTGGTGTGGTAGTGGATCTTCGACTCTCATTTCGCGCATTTTCAACCAAGGAAAATAAGACTTTCAGGCTGGGATTGGTACTTGAGTCAATGGCTCTCATTGAGAACAAATTTGCAGAGGTGTGTGCACTACTCTTGTCATAGTATCTTGTTATAACTTGTTTTATCAAGGAGGCTTCAAAGGCACTCTTGAAAACACAGCGTCTTCCAGTCAAAGTATCTTCGAAAATTCGGAAAAGAGGTGTAGCATTTACTGATGACGAGGATGAGGCTGATAAGGCCTCCAATGTGGACTAAAATTTGCAGCTCATCGTTATTTTGTTTTTCGTATACACTTAGTTCAAGTTTGTCTCAATGAAATCCAGGTTATACAAATTTTTTTTCTCATTCGCCTGAGCAGTGTGTAATTTTTTATGACCTCATAAATTATTTAGTTATGGAAATATTTGAGGACATGCTCTACAAAATCTAGTTTATTCATGATTTTTGTCAAGGAGAAATGATTTGTAGTCAGGGGGGTATGAGAAGGAGGGGGTCAGTATGACTCAATGTGATACATTGTAGCACTTCTGGGGCAATACTCACATTCAAATGGGTCCCCCCCAACTGCAGATCACTCCGTTTTTCGTTCTGTGCTCCGGGGGTAGGGTGTATCTTGGATGATAAAAAGGTGGAGGGGGCTGTGTTGGCGGCGAGGCACTCATTTTCTGGGACTTGAAAAAAATGGAGGTGAACTATGGATAAGTCTCAAGGGAGGTCCAACAAAGTCTTGGTCTTGATTCATGTCGGGCATGGTCAAAATCCCCAGGTCAGTCAGTCTTGAGGGTCGGGGGTATCCGTGTGAGAGTCCTGTGACTCAGTGTGACAACTTCCTTTTTCGATCAAATTCCGTGTCATACAATTTTTTTTTCTATACATTCCAGCGGGTTTTGTTTTTTTATGACCTCAAAATAAATCCTATATTCCTGAAAATATTTGAGGACAAAGTTGAAAAGATCTAGTTTATTCCTGTTTTTTCTTTCAAAAAAAAGGGTTGAAAATGCAGAATTTGGCTCTATGTTCAATTTCAAATAATTAATTAACTACTGACGAATTGTCATATATCTTGGACAGGACCAGGGCCTGAAATTCCCGCAGGAGGTATGTTAGCAATCCGGTCATATTTCTTCTCAAATGTGCCATCATCCAGGTATAATCCGGCCTGAAGTCAATGTAACTGCTGGAATCTGGGTACCAGATGCCACTCCTCAAAAATTTTATCCGGGCACTGACTTTTTGGCACAGAACATACCTCCAGTGGGAATTTCGGGGGTCCTTCCTGGACTCACAGGAACAATTCTTCCATAAATGGAAGAACTCATAATTCACAGCCACCTCATAAATAATATTGAGCAAGACTAAGCCCACCACGCGCACCCATTATTCTAGTACAAAAGTTGTTGTACTACAGACTTGCTCGGCCCAACCACTTTTTATTTTATATCTCATATACATATTTAGACAAAAATTTGGCCACCCACCCACCCACACATGACTTTAAGCATATATTGCCAGCACAAGATTCTTGCCTCTGCATTCTCTAACATCAGCATCAGATAATTTATCAAGCATACCATCATATGAACAAGCGTTTCCAGTAGTCATACCATCATGAAACCAAACCTTCTTGTCTGCACTTATGATTCTACTGGTGAAATGATATTGGCCATGATAAACAATTCCTTTCAACCTCAATGACTTGATGCCTTTGTCAGTCTCAAACTCAAGTGTATGACTGGTCTCAATGTCCATAAGTGGATATTCCAAAACAAGCACAGGTGGTACTTTATTGTAGAATAAGATTTGTTGCATAGCAGATTGACACTTAGAACACCTTCTAGGTGTTTGTTGGGACAATGTTTCAATCCAATTCATAGTAGACCCTTGAACTGAAGTTTCTCCATGTAAAACATAACCAAGTTGATTATCCACTGGTTTTTCAGCAAATTTACATTTTGTACATTGATGCTGAGAAGAGGTGACTGCAGTATCTACGTGTAAAAGCTCCATGGCTAGAGTTGCAACACTAATTCCAACAGGTCCCAATAGATATGTCTCAGGATGCTTATCATGCAAAACAGCCCTTAATTCATTTCTGAGTTGCACAAATGTCATATTGCCTTTCAATATATCTGAGAAGCCATCAGATAAAGTAGCCAGATAATCATTCATATCATGAAATACTTTAGACCATACTGTATGATTTTCCTTCCAGAGATCAAACAATACAACCAGGATAGAATCATATGCACAACTGTAATTGATTTCATCCCACAGCAAACCTGCTGGGACAGCTGACATATCTATTCGTTGTCTTTTAACTGCTGGCAGTTCACAAGTTTCAATCAAACGCTTCTTAGACAGAAGTGGAACAGATCCTTTGGCGGGGATAAAAGAAGTAGAAATTGACATGGTTGCTTGCTTATTTTTGTTCTTCTCAATGATGTGCCATGGACTGACTTCCACAGGAGCAATCACCAGGGGATCACTTTCTGACCACTTCAAAGCTGCATCAGTTTTAGACGGAACATATCCAGTGCCTTTCCATTGTTGAAACTTTTGAATCATTGATGACCAGACATCTTGTGCAATATGTTCTGGCAATGTCCCTTCATATCTCATTCTTGTGATGTCATCAAGCAGTTCTTGTTCCCTAAATTCTTGTCTGAGATATCCAGAGCATCCTCTGGTGATCATCTTGTTGTCAAATCCTTGTATAATTACTGTACCAGCAGCAGTAGCACTTCTTGACAATGATGAATAATATGCCATGTGTGAAAAGCAGCTGTTTAAATGCACAACATTGTATGGCCTTGTCTTTCCTTGAGCGGCATGTGCAGTCATTGCAAAATTTGGCAAAACCCAAACCTGTTGTCTTTCTATTCTCTCTTTTAAATCACTGGGAAATACACACTGAACTGTCTTGGTGCTTTTCACAATTGGAACAACATTGTCTGGCAGTGAAGGAATCTGCACAAGCTTTGGTGGATTTTGAAGCTCAACAAACAATGTGTCCAGTACACGCTTTCCATGATCTGCTTTTGAAGACTGCCAACCAACAACAAATCCTTCTTGTCCCTTGGTGATGCAAAGTTCAGTTGCATCATTGTTTCTAAGCATGACTGGCATTCCAACACATAAGGATAATTTACCAGCAAAGTTTTCTGTTCCACCATGGTGCACCTTCCATATTTCTCTTTGAGTATCAAAGTCTATCTCACCAGATTCATGAAGTGCTTTTGATTTGCCTTTTGATTTATTTCTGATAGATACATCCTTTTCCTTTCCCCATCTGTCAATGGAATAACAGTTGATTAATTTCTGGTTTGTGTCTTTGGCAAATCTTTCACAGCCAAGCAAATTGATCTGATCCTTTTGAGAGTGAATGCCACAGATGATTGGCACATTTCTGAAATTCTTTGAGGCAACATTAGGTTGATCAGGTCTTTTTCCTGCAATTCGGCTTCTCAAAAATATAATGTCATTTGGAGTACACTTTCCATATCGCATATTGACCAATGCAGTTCTGAACTTTGCATCTTGGGGAGTTTGAGTCTTTTGTCTCATGTTTTCTCTGAGAATAACAACAGTGGTTACCTGATGCCAAAGCGCTTTGCCAACAGCGGTTTCCTGAGCATATGGTGTTAATCCAGAATGTGCCTGTGCCAACTGTTCCGCTATACAATGCTGATCCTCCAACAGGTGGCAATTGTGCAAAGTCTCCAGCAAATATCATGTTTATCCCACCAAATGGCAGGTCATGAATGTTTGTTGCTTTAGCAAGTTTGGCACTGATTTTATACAAGTCATGACAAGATATCATTGAAACCTCATCAATGAATATGTAGTCAACTCCTTCTAATCTGCCCTTGAGCTGAGCAATGTTGGTGGCTTCATTTTTACCAGATGAGTTCGGATTAATGCCCAAGAAGTAATGATATGTGGAACCATTCTGTAATGCAGCGGATGTTCCAGTTGGACCAAGGATAACAAATTTGTAAGACTCATTTGCAGCTTCAAAAAAATCAACAACAGCTTTGATCACTTGTGATTTTCCTGTGCCAGCCATGCCCCCAATATGCATTTTTAGTTGTTCACTACATGATGAAGCATGGTTTGCAATAATTCTGAATGCCCTATCTTGTTCTGTATTCAAGTGGAATTGTTGAACAGTAGTGTCAATCAAAAGCTGTCTTTGTGCATTCTCTGCTTTGAAATTGTGCATAAAGTATGACTGGTCAACAACCATCACATTATTTTCATTGGGGTCTGAATATTGTTTGTCATGCTTATGTGACCTCGAAGGAATATTCTGGTTACGTTCTTCAAGAATTTGTTGTCTTTTGTCTTGAACTGCAGATTTCCATTGAGACGCTGACTTATACACTCCCACATCAAGTGGATTAATGTTCACTGCTACATTGCCTTCTGGACAGTCATCTAACCAACCAACATTTCTAACAACATTTTCTGTAGATTCCATTTGTGCTTTGATCAATCTGCCATGACTTCCAAGGTCAGTGTATTTATTTAGATGATATTCTCCATCTTGACCATCTTGATCATCCACTGCATAATCTATGTCTTCACCATTTTGACTGTAGTCATCATCCAGATGTGATATCATGTCTCCAGTCATAAAGTTTGGGCATGTGCCATCTGGTAACATTTCACCGTTCTTGAGTTGTGCTGAAAAGTCATCTCTGGCATCATTGCATTCATATCTCAAATTAAAATGGTCCATTATTTGTATTTGTCTTTTTGTAAATTCATGAGCATCAAATGCTTCATCCCAAGATTGGTCCCCTAATTTCAAGTCATGACCAGATCTCCATGGTTTGAACAAGATTAACATGGTTGTGCAATAATATTCTCTATCTCCTCTGTCACGTCTGGGAAGTGAACCGCCAATGAAATTTGGAACCAAATGATATTCTTCATGGAAGTCGATGCAATGTGTTTTATAAAGTGGATGATCTTGTCGAAACAATACTTGTTTTATATTTTCAGAGTGCATACTGTTTGTTTCATCTGCATAATCATCATTGTCATGGTCAAATAATGTGTTATCCTTATCAATGTTGAGATCATCAGAATCAATATCATATTCACAATGAGTAGTAGCTGATGCTTTGAAACTACAAGCATTAGCTGAATCTTGTAATGCTGGCTCTAAAAGTAATTCATCTTCACTGTGAATTTCATCATGAACTATTTTGGTTTGGATTTTAACTTTTTTGGCACATTGAATCCATTCATAAAGATTGACATCCTCAAACATTTGTGGTCTGTAAATGTAATCATGCACCATTGATGTTCCAACAAAGTGCCTTGCTGATTTCGGAGGACTACTCTGTCTGGCTCACTTGACATTTCTGTATCACCATCTGTTTTCCAAGCATTCAACACTTCTCTAACATAATTTTTCCAATACACAGGAATAAATTTGTGGCTGGTGTAATGATCAGGATTGCCCAGCAAATATAGAGCTGACATAGGTCCACCTATTTCCAGTTTGGCTGTTAATGTATTGATAATTTGTGTTATTAATTTTCTAGCTTTTTCTTTTCTCTGCATTGATCCACCAAGCATCTCAGAATTTCTGTCAAATACACTTCTGATAGTATCAAATATGCTATAAGTTTTCAGCCCTGGTTTAGTTATATAGTCAGATATATATGCCACAATGGCCTTGATGGCTGTGCCAGATAGAAGACTTGTGATATCAGAGTTGCAGCGTAATAGAAATGTTACAAGTGGGGTTAATGTGTTGATCCATGCTTCACCCTTTTTCACATTCAGTGCACCGGTCTTCGGGTCAACTTGAGTGGATTCAAACAACGGTCTTGGAAATCTAGCTTTGCATTTTCCATGTTTGTTCATGCAGGTGGGTCTGTCTTTTCTGTTGACTTTTTCAGCATTAGACTGGTATCTACCACAATTATGAACATTGGAGTGAAGTATCAAATCATCTACAGTGTTTCTGAATCGGTTCCACCATGACTCAACATTCCTGCATTCAATGCATTCAGATTGATCATCCATGTCTTCATGTTTGTCATTGCACAAAGGAGGTGGCATTTCAGGCAAGGTTTGAGTTGGATCTTTGTAATCTTTTTTCATGGATTGAGCATTGACATTGGCTCTTACTTCATCCATTGTGCCAGTCATAAATTCACCAATATGAACACTTTCAAGATATTCAACAAATTTTGTTTGGAAGTCTGAGTTAGGATCCATGATTCTATCTCTGATCTCTTGTGGTGACAAGCATGCTTTGAGCCATAACATCATATGCATATGAAGAGTTAATCGTCCTTGCTGTTCAGCAGCACCATAATATGCATTTGTATCCCCATAATATCCAGAGTGATTTGATCCAGCTCCAAGCACATGTTTGATAAACAACTTGACCATAAAATGAAAGAATCTTGCACCAGCCACGGGATTTTGGGCAATAAGTCTGTATCTCTCATCATAGTCTCGCAAGTTTGGGGAAAACTCCTCTTTGGTGTCAGCAAAATATAAACATAGTGGATGCATGATATCTGCAGGTGAAAAGGTGATAAACCAAGATGGGGCCCCACAAAATGACATCAGTGCCCAGATTTCATTTCTCATATATTTCTTATTTGTCAATGATCCTTGTACATGACTTCCAACATGGTCAATGTCTTTGATCAGCTGGAAACAAAGCTTTTCTTCATCAGTGTCAGGTTTAACATGTTCACCATCTTCCATCTTTCTGGAGATGTAATTAAGAACACCAACATCAAGATCCATTATTCTCTGGGATATCTGATCAAATTTTGCTTTCTCAGCCAACAAGTAGCCTCCAGTAGTTGCCTGTTTGATTTGTTCATGATTAAATGCAATCAATGGAAAGTGTGGGTCTCTCTGAAAGCGCTTGTCATAATACATCAACAAATGTCTTTTATGTGCAATATCAGACAGAGATCCTTGCTTTATATTATTTCCAATACCACCAAGTCCATATGGAAACAGCCAAGGCATCATTTGTGGAAATAACTGTGGGTTGCCATAGATTGACTGTGGATCTTTGTCATGTCCGATAGCAAGCACCATGCGGTTGCTCTTCAAATGTTTCAAAGCAATAGCCTTTAATGCTTTGACACTCTTGGTTGAATATTCCTCACCAGTCAAGCCATGAACAACAAATGGACATTTGCCAGTTTCTGTTCCTTCTTCAGTTTCCATATCATGGACTGCAGTTGATTCTGGACTTTTGTTGGTGAATGACTGGCGGTAATCAACAACCACTGGTATATCATTTTCAGGATATTGATTTAAATTCTCTTGCGATATTTCCAAGTCAAAGTAATCACAGTGATTTAACTTTAGCCAATTCAAAGCATTGGCTACTTTGTTTCTCCTAACAAGCAGAGGTGTTCTTTCAAAGTCAGACTTGGTTGGTTTGCATGGACCAGTGTAAATAAAGGCCAGAACTTCATCTAATTCATCAGCGGGAGGTGGCAAAATATCATATAGTTTGGGAACTGGATTTGCAAATGTAATTACATTGGCTCTCATCTTGTGCATGCCTGAAGAGACTCTGACAATGCATCTATTGTGTCTAACCCTTGCAATCATCAACTGTTCAGCATATGATAGATTTTGTAAAGCTACTGGCACATCACCAATCCACAGACCATTTGCAAGTGCATGAAGAGGTTGTTTTCCATTTTTCAATGACTTGTGACATGATTTGCATATGTTATCTGAATTATCAATCAAAATAGGCTTATCAATGTATTGCACTGGATTGTCAACTGAAAATCGTTCTTGTTGAGTAGCTGAAGCTTGTGTTAACAAATTCAAATCCAAATCAAGTGAAGAAAGTCTTGTTAATTCCTGAATGGCTGTTAATCGTCCACAAACTGCACAACCTGCTTCTGTAAATTTGTTAGGACTGCTTTCTCTACAAAAATTTGATATAATAGTGTGTTGTAAAGATTGAGATGGAGGGAAAGGAGGAAATTCGACTTTGTCTCTGTATGACTGGGCTGCAATTTGATTTTGCTGCTTGCATTTGTCAAAATTGTTATCACGAAAAGTTTGAACAGCTTTTTGATTAAAAAGTTTATGTTTCTCTGAAACCTCAGATGAAGCTCTTTGCACAGCTGCAAGGTTTTTTTGCTGGTGTCTCTCTGGATGTTCTAAGCAATATTTTTGAACTGCTGCATGATTCTGTTGTGGGTATTTATTAGGATGTTCTGACTTATATCTTTGAACAGCTGCATTATTTTGTTGCTGATGCTTCTCAGGATGTTTCAGGTTATATCTTTGAACAGCTGCAATATGTTGTTGCTGATGCTTCTCAATGTTTTTGTTATTGTATTTCTGAACAGCATAAATATTCTGCTGGTGATATTTGTCAATGTTTTTATTGTGTGATCGTTTTATAGCTTGAATGTTAGCTGTACTCTTTTGACTTGCTATCTCTAGCTCATCTGTAAACTCAAACACTGAAACATAAGAAGAACAGTCAATGCACTTGTGATTTACAATTTTAGTTTGAATATCTGCATGCTTCATGTTTGCTGTCAAATAGATAGAATGATATGTAGCAATTAATTTGAGATTTGCAATGGTTAATTTGCTGACTAACACTGCTAGTGAAATGTCTAACAGTACCAGAGAACCATTGAAAACATCCTGTGAGCCCAGGTTCTGCTTAGATATGTATGATTTAAATATATAGCTTCCTTCTTTGGCTTGACCAAGTGGAGATGACTTTAATCCAAGCTCAGACATGGTGAAAACAGGTTTTTTGCCACCACCTACATATGTTCTAGATATATAATTGTTTTCATCAATACTTCTAGATGATATAGCCATATTATGGGAATTAAATAACTTCACTGCTTGGCTCAGCCATAATATTAAAGTAGCAAAATGCCAGGGTAAGATAACTATACCAACACATAAGGTGGCATAGAAACATTTATTGTACTGCAAGAATAGTATATTTGATGTAGAATACATTGACTGGTATAACAATGAACATATTATGGCCTTGTATTGACCAGACAGAGAAAACAATACACCCAACTGTCTGGGCAGAGAAGACAATATACCCAACTGTCTGGGCAGAGAGGACAATACACCCAACTGTCTAGGTGGAGCAAACAATAAACCCAACTGTCTGGGCAGAGAGGACAGTAAACCCAACTGTCTGGGCAGAGCAAACAATAAACCCAACTGTCTGGGCAGAGCAAACAATAAACCCAACTGTCTGGGCAGAGCAAACAATACACCCAACTGTTTGGGCAGAGTAAATAATAAACCCAACAAATTGGGCAGGCAGATTCTGGTTGAATATGCCCAACAAGTAATATTAAACCAATCTGATGGACCGGATGATTCAGTAGATTCAGTAGATATAGAGGTAGTTGGGTTTACTGACCAAAACCCTCCCGAAGCAATTGGCTAACTCCATAAATATTGATACTGGGATTGCCATTGATGTGAGCTTCGGTGGATGAGCACTAACAAAAATCAATTTAGCAATTTAAATATGTTGAATCTGAAGACAAATGGGACCTTTGGGCTATTCAGATGTGATAGAAATGTGAGTGACAGAAGCAGCAGTAGGATGAGGCGTTTGAAAGTCATTGGGACTTAGTTGAAGTCAAGAAAAAAAGTTTTTCAATCTTGGTGAACCATGGGAAAATCTTACTAATAATTGTATGATGTGTCAACTTGTTTTCTGGTTTGGTCTTAGCTGTCTAAGCATCACGAAGACGCCCCTTCCATGCACTATTGACAACACCTGGCTAGTACACACACCATCTCATTTGTTGTATATATGCATGTCCCTATTTAATAAATAAAAATTTTTTTTACACAAATATAACACGTCTTAAGGGACATCAGACAAAGTCATAGCATCAAGTCCTCAAAGGGTGAGGGTGTACTTACAGTCCATTGGGTCCCCTCCAACCGCTCCTCAAGTGTTGTGGTGGTCTGACTTCGGGGGGTAGAGGTCTGGTGTATGGGGGGGCATGAGGAGGAGGGGGTCAGTATGGCAAAAGGGGAAACATCGTACCACTTTTGGGGTGATCAGAACACTCCATTAGGTCCCTCCTGACTACTCCATGTGTGGTTTGGCCGTCCGACTGCCTGGGGTGGAGATCTGGTGTATGGGGGCATGAGGAGGAGAGGGTCAGTACGACTCAAGGGGAAGCATCGGACCACTTCTGGGGGCATATTTGCGGTCCATTGGGCCCCCCCTGACTGGTCCTCATGTGGTTTGGTAGCACCATGTGCATTTGGTTATTGATAATAATATTTTTGTCCATGTCAGAGTTAGCCAAACCAATTTCTTATAATAATAAATATATTGTATGGTACAGTGGTATGGGGTGGAGGTGGTCAGCCAGTGGAAGCAAAAAGAGCAGAGCATCCAGCCTAATAACTACATGGAGGTGGGGATGGCAATCTGAAACCTGGGGGTAGAGATCTGGAAGGGTAGGGGGTATGAGGAGAGGTAGGGGCAGTGCGAGGCAATGGGACTGAACGGAGGCGCGATCTCGTGCTCAAACGACCCCAGTTGGTCCCATCCGTGTGTATGTGGCGGGGTTTGGGGATCCGAGGACCGCGGGTAGAGATCTGGGAGGGGGGAGGTATGAGGAGAGGTGGGGCCAGCGTGGGCCAACGGGGTCGAACGAATGCGCGGTTTCGCGCTCGTCCGACCCCATTGGGTCCCATCCAACTGTGTGTGGCGGGGTTTGGCCGTCCGAGGTCCCGGGGTAGAGATCTGGTAAGGGGGGGTATGGGGAAAGGTGGGGTCAGCGCGAGGCAACGGGGTCGAACGTACGCTCGATTTTGTGCTCAACCATCCCCAATGGGTCCCTTCTGTGTGTGTACGGCGGGGATTGGCCGTCCGAGGTCATGGGGTAGAGATCTGGTAGGGGGGGTATGGGGAAAGAGGGGGTCAGTGTGGGCCAACGGGGATGAATGAACGCACCATTTTGCACTCAATCACCCCCAATGGGTCCGGGGGATGTGTACTGGCCGGGGTTGGTTGAAAATGGGGCGGGGGACAGTCCTAGTGATCAAAAAAAGTGGGGGGCGGGCTGGTTGGGCAGGAGGCGGAAACGCGAGAGATTCGGACCCCCCGACCTCTCGTTTTCTACGGAAACGAGTCGCGGGGGGCATGTGCTGGCCGGGGGTGGTCGAAAACGGGGCGGGAGGGGTGGTCCTGGTGGTCAAAAAAAGTGAGGGGGGGCTGGTGAGACAGAAGGCGGACACGCGAGAGATTCGGACCCCCCGTTCTCTCGATTTCTACGGAAACGAGTCGCGGGGGGCATATAGTGGCCGGGGGTGGTCGAAAACAGGGTGGGACGGAGTGTCTTGGTGAATGAAAAAGGGTGGGGATGGTTGGGCAAACAGCCGGAACGCGAGGTCTTGAGACCCCCCGACCCCTCATTTTCAAGGGAAACGAAGTACGGGGGGTGTAGACTCGACGGTGGTGGTCGAAAACGGGCCGGCAGGGGGTGTCTTGGTGAATGAAAAAACGGGGGTGGGGGTGGTTGGGCAAACAGCCGGAGCACGAGGTGCTTGAGGTTGGGCAGAGAGCTGGAACGTGACGGCCTGAGACCCCCTGGTCGCTCGTATTCGACACGAACGAGGTGCGGGGGATGAAGAATGGCTGGGGGTGGTCGAAAACGGGGCGGGACAGGCTGTATTCGGGCGAAGGTGAACAAAAATATATCAAGGGGAGGCGACTTACCGATTCCGTGTGTGGCCGTTCCCCTTGCTCAGACTCGTCGTTTTGGTCGGAAACGGGGTGCTGGAATCGTTTGGGGCCTGCCCCTACCTAAGTCAGTGGTATCTGACCAAAGATCAACCAAAAAAATTCGACGGGAGGGGGCAAACTCACCTGTTACTCAGCGTGACAACTACCTTTTTCGCTCAAATTCCGCGTCATACAAATTCTTTTTCTCATCCACTGGAGCGGTTTTTGAGTTCTTATGAGCTCAAATTAAATCCTATATTCCTGACAATATTTGAGGACAAAATTCGAAAAATCTAGTTTATTCATGAATTTTTTCAAAAAGAAACGGTCAGAAATGCAGAATTTGGCTCTATGGTTGATTTCAAACATTAATTAATCAATTAATTAATTACTGACGAACTGCGCTATATCCTGGACTGATAAGAACGATTCTTCCATAAATGGAAGAACTCGTAACTTAGTAGACGCAATGCGAAGAGAATATGGGCACATACCTGGGCCAGTAGGTGGCGCATCACCCTCCCAGCTATTTTCCATTGCCGTCTTCACCTCCAAGCTTGTATTGAGGTGTTGTGCCTACTGTTGTTGAGTAATGACCGAGTGACAGACAAAGTGACATATGCCACACCAACATAAACATACATTTTGACTCTAAAATGTACTATGAATAAAATATATACTATGTAGAATATGTTTGGTAGTATACTATGATTAGTTGCAGCTTAGCTGCCTGCTACAGCTAAAATCTCGAGGTAGCTGTAGCTGGTAGCTCATCATTAGCCCTAGCTTAGCAGGACCTTGGCTATACCAAAGAACTACATAATATAGTTAGGAATGATGACATAGAAGAGATGACTAAGATCAACAAATAACTACATACCAGGGTGAGATTACCATTTCCAACACATTCTCTAATTTTACATTTGTATAACTGTTAACAACATCAGCAATAGATTTCAATATGTATTCTGCTAAGCATGTGGAGCAGTCACATCTGACCATTCTACCTATGTTATGATTTATTTATATTATTAATTATATTTGTAATGTTTGTTATTGCAGATTTTGTTTTAAATTATACAAACTTCAAATTGAAAGTTTTAAACACTTTATACAAATTCATGATTCATCTCATCTACTTGTATAAGCTGTCCCTGTTCCATTGCTTCCTGAGCTTTCTGATATGCGGTAAGAATATGTGTTGCAAAGTTAATTGCAATACCCTGCCTCTCAAGTTCAGGTCTTGGAAGTGTTGTCCCATGTTTGTGAGAAGGTTGAATAGCCTTTGTAATGCATCAAAAAAATTTCTTTGAAAAAATGATAATAATAACTCACTAGTAAAGTTCCAACATCATTCCACACAACAACTTTAAGTGAAACATCTACAAAATTGCCTCCAAGACATCCATCAGGCTTTAATTTGATATCTTGACATTTTGTTGTATCATATGATGTGTTCCACGCAATTGCATATTTGCAATAAGTTTGATCAGTATGAACAGTTCTTTAAAAATGTGTTAGCAATATTTACAACGTTTATGGTAAACATACGCTGCATAATTTTCTGTAAGATAACCTTCAGAGGGGGAATGATCTGCCAGAGGAAAACGAATTGATTCGTGCTCAAAATCAAGTGTATATCCCTGAACTAATATAAAATTTAGTAATATGGTTCAGCAGGTCAAACATTTGCATACCTTCTTTATCATCTTGATGTGTCATAGTTGGAATGCCAGATTCCTCCAAGGCAGTCTCACAAGCATCAGTGACAGCTTTTGGTAATGCTGACTGAAATATGGCCCAAGAAAGTCCAAATACACCAAGAATGCGCCTATCTTTTGCATGACACTCATCTGGTGTAATATTCTTGCACAAAAGATTTCGAACCAGACCGAAAATTCTTTTGTTGCGTTGTCCAGCATTCTGACCAAATTGGATCATATTGCCTGGGTGATTGGGCTGCAAAATTCATGCATTTTATATCAATCATGAACAGATGTTAATCACTTACTCGCACAGTTTTCCTGTCCCGAACTGCTTCTTTTACAACAGAGGTCACGTAAGATTGAATATCAGGTCGCTGAGAGCCAATTTCTCGAAGGACCACTAGCAACATCTGACCTGTAATGAAGATTTCATTAGTATATAATATCAGATTAAACCAATTATTACTTGTTTAGAGGGCCAGTGCTTCGCATGGCATGAACGAGTTCTTTTTTTTCTTTTATTTTACATAAAAAAGTATGACATAAACCTTCAATCATTGGATGTTATATTTATATGGACAAACATCGTCATATTGTAAGTAGAATTCCAATGGGTCATAACATCGCATGGTATATCCTTCAGCTTGATGTGGTGCTTCTCACAATAGTGACACCAAGTGGGGAGGGAGATGGTAGTCAAATGGATGATGGTGAATGAGAGCTGTCATAGCCGAATCACGTAGCAAAGAAAACATTTAAATTCAAAGGAAATGGTTCTTACTTTAGAAACAGGTTGACGGACCACAACTGTATCCGCCAAGACCTTCTCCCTATCGCTCGCTGGAGGTTTTGCAACTTATCAATACGATATATAATCAATGTTGCCATTGTCAATATTACCTTCTGCCATCTCCAAGTCAGATTCATCATTGTCACTGTCCTCAACAAAGTTTGTGGGGTATTGGGGGCCATTCACCTCTGTTTGATCAACATTAACATCATCCATGGCTATTGATCTTGCCATTTTTACGAGTTCTTTTAATTTATTAAAAGACTCGTTCTTTATCAGACCTGGTTCAGTGAAGGTTCGTAATTAATTAATTAATTAATTCATTAATGTTTTTGCATCGCCTATAGAGAAATTTTTTTGGGGCAAGAGATATGATTCTACTTCTTATGTTGGAATGTAACATAAAATCTGGGCCATGTTTGGAATGGCTTACATAAGCATCCAAATATGGGATCTCTTACACAAGACAAATTACCTCCCAATTATATTCAAAATATTCATACACCCTTCAGTTCTCATCGGAATTAGCTGAAAATTGAACTGCTGACTAATATAAACATTTCGGGCAAGGTGTGACAGTCACATGTGACCAGTCTAACCATATAAGGTACTTTTTGATATTATATACCAAATTTTTTGCTGATCGCAATGGTAACAGTCACATGTGACCAGTCTAACCATATATGGTAATTTTGCATAATATATGCTAAATCACATACTGCTCATCATATTCATTACACAAATACAATTATATTCAAAATATTTATCCTGGCCTTAATTCTTATCAGATTCAGCTGAAAATTGAACTGCTGCCTAATATTATCATTTCGGGTCAGATGTGACAGTCACATGTGACCACTCTAACCATATAAGGCAATTTCTGATATTGTATAGCAAATTTTTTGCTGATCGCAATGGTGATAGTCACATGTGACCAGTCTAACCATATAAGGTAATTTTACACCCTATATACTAAATTTCAAGGTGATCACAGGAGTCATAGTCACATGTGACCACTGTTACTATATATAGAAATATCAGCCATATAAGCAGAAATTAGTGTAACTCAGATGATATAATGATATTTTTACTTAAAACATATAATTCAATGTGATATTGCTGTATATATTATATGCCAATTATATATTTCAAGCAAAATCACTTATCGATGTTCATAATAATCATACGAATAAAAATCTAATGACAGAAACAAGACTTTGTTCATGCCATATGCAACTTTAGCCCACTCAAGCACAGCTAGCTATCTTCATATTATCATTGGTTGTGCAGCAAGGTTATGGAGATGTAAGGTGGAGCAAATGTAAGTCAATTGTTATTATACTATTTAAAGACAGTTGTATTTGACAGTTGACGTGTTGCTCTCTTTTTTAGCTGAGAATAGTACATAATGATGAAGCAAATAACATGCTATGCAGTTTTATTTTTTCTACTTTTTATGTTGCTATGGTGAGTGGTTGCTATGATGAAAGTGAGGAGGAGAAAAAAAGAACTCGTTCATGCCATGCGCAGCACTGGCCCACTAAACAAGTAGAATTGAAGGGTCAAATGAGGCTGTTTGCCGGTAGCTGTACCATCTGGTTAAAACAGCCTCAGCATTGAATGAGTTGTCAAGCTCTGTGAGTCCAGTGGTCTGTGTATCATTAGGGTTGGTATTGTCACCATTGAAAGTAAGAATGTAGAAAAGAAATTAGCTACAGATAGTTTAATGAAAAATCATATCAGCCTTCTTTATTAGTCAAAACCTCACCAACATATGTTAAAAAGCATTGGCCATGGCTAGACCAGTATGAGACTTTATGACTTTAATGAAGTCCAGCAAAAATGACAGCATGCATTCTTTAAACTCCAGGTGTGCTGTCCATGCAATAAAAGCACAATGATTAGGGGATGTCCATGAATCCATGTCAAAATGAAGGTACCCCAGATGTTCCTGGAACAAGTGAGTTATTTGTTGAGGCATGAATCTGAGGAAGAAACCTACAACAAGTAATTTGGCAATATACTCATGGCACCTGATAAAGGCAGCTCTAATGTCATGTGTAACAGTGAATGGTGATATGTGGTTGTCCAGCCATGAGAAGCTCAACAAGTTCATGATCATTGATGACGTTGAGCGCCTGGCTACCTGGCTGTTTTTGGTGACCCACTTGATGATGTGATCACTGCAAAACATGTTAGTATAAGAGTGTATGGCCACCTCAGTATAAAACTCACCAGACTTCAGGGTCGGTACACAAGTAGAGGGAATATGTAACCAGCTTCTGTTTCTGTCGAGCAAAGGTGTTGAAGATCAAATCCCTTTTAGCAACCGCATTCTTCGCACTCAGGGCTGTTTTGACAGCCACAAGGTCAAAGCAGCTGATGGTGTGAAGCTTGAGGTAGGCAGTTGATGCTCAATCTTTCTTATTTTGGACTCTGCCAAGACTCATCTCGCACTAGCAAGCCATGTATGGAAAGAAGTGGAGTCAACCATCTTGATATGCAATTGTAACACCTGCCTTGAAAAAGGAATAGATTTGCAACTGTCATAATTACGAGTTCTTCCATTTATGGAAAACTCGTTCTTATAAACCCGGTTTTCAGCCATTGAGGTGATTCATTCATTCATCTCAGGGACTGAGGGAAAAATGTGTCCCAATATGGCAACTGAGTTCAAAATCCCGTTTGACTGGTTTCATTCCAGAATTCAGAGCCTCTATTGACTTGCACACTGCATAGACTGTCACCAGATTTGACAAGGAGGATGTCATGGGGACTGTCCTGCTGGAAAGAAATTATGGAGTGGATCTGGCATAATTTGGACTACCTGTGAGCTATCTTTTGCCAAGGAAATCAGTATAGATACAATAACTCATGTTATACTGCAAATAAAAATGTGATAATTTCCAAGTATATTCTACTGGATGTATGCTACACTTTTGTCCACTGGAGGCAGTTGTAAAATGTGATATCTGAGTCTCTAGAATGCAAACAAGGAAGGGTGGTCCGGAGCTGTGGCTGAAATTCAAGCGGAGTCTGAAATGCACAGGGAGAGCTTTCGAGCTCAGTTAAGTGCAAAACCTGCGGCTCACTGGCAACAGCAAGATTGTCGGGTGGTGGTGTAGACCAAGGTAAGTACGTAGTTTGTTTTCTTTGGTCTGGTACTGATGTCTGCACCCCCCGCACCTCATCTGTGCTGAAAACGAGGGGTCGGGGGGTCTCAGGACTGCACACTCCCATCATTTGCCCAACCACCGCGCCTCCTTTGGTCCACCACCAGGACAGCCTGTACCGCCGCGTTTTCAGCCTCCCCCGTCTAGGCTACACCCTCCACACTCCGTTTCCGTTGAAAACCAGTAGTCGGGGGGTCTCAGGCCCTCGCGATCCGGCTGACTGCCCAACCACCCCCACCCCCCTTTTCTACCACCAGGACACCCGCTCCCGTCCCGTTTTCGACCACCCCTGGCTAGTCTACACCCCCCACGCTCCGTTTCCGTTGACAACGAGCGGTCGGGGGGTCTCAGACCCTTGCGATCCGGCTGACTGCCCAACCACCACCACCCCCCCGTTTTCAACCATCAGGACGTCCCGTCCCGCCACGTTTTCGTCTACCCCCGGCCCGTCCACAGCCCCCGCACCTCGTTCGCGTTGAAAACGAGCGGGCGGCGTGTCTCTGGACCTCGCGCTGCCGCCATCTGTGCCCCAAGCACCACACATTTTTTTTACACCCTAAACACACCCACGCACCCGGTTTTTGGCCACGCCCGGTTGGAATGCACCCACGGTGCTTCGTTCCCGTTGAAAACCTGTGGCCGCGTGGCCCTGATCCCTCGCATCAACGCTATGTGCCCCAATCTCTCGCCCCCTCTTTTTTTCACCCCAAACACGTCTCCCCTCGCAGTTCTTGGCCACGCCCTGCTGGAATACACTCACGGCGCAACGTTCCTGTTGAAAATGAGTGGCCGCGGTGCCCTTATCCCTCGCATCGCCACTATGTGCCCCAACCACTCATCCCTTTTTTTTTCACCCGAAACACGTCTCCCCTCGCCGGTCTTGGCCACGCCCGGCTGGAATACACCCGTGGCGCGTCGTTCCCATTGAAAACGAATGGCCGTTGGGTCCTAATCCCTCGCATTGCCACTTTGTGCCCCAACCACTCACCCCCACTTTTTGTTCACCCCAAACATGCTTCCCCTCGTGGTTCTTGGCCACGCCCGGCTGAAATACACCAACGGCGCAACGTTCCCGTTGAAAATGAGTGGCCGCCTCTTTTTGTGCACCCCAAACATGCACCCCTCGCAGTTCTTGGCCACGCCCGGCTGGAATATACCACGGCGCCACGTTCCTGTTGAAAACCAGCAACCGTCGGGTCCTAATCCCTCACATCGCGTCGCGACCAAGTGCCCAAACCTCCACGCCACTTTTCAACCCACGGCATGCCCTTACCCACCCACGGTTTGTGACCATGCCCGGCTGGAATACAGCCACGGCGCCTCGTTTCAGGTGAACAGGAGCAGCCATGGGGCCCCCGATCCGTTATGTGCCCCAAACCAGCCACCCATCTTTTTATACTCCCTCGCGCCACCACCATATGCCCAACCTCCCACCCCCAATTTTACTACACTCAAGATACACCCTCCCATGCAGTTCTTGACTACACCTGACTTGTATTGGTTCCCTGCCTGTAATAATTTGTACAGATATGAAGCTATGTATGATTATATTTTTTCTGATTTTTATAGTGAGAGACTTGGCCATGGGGCATTGACCAAGATGTTGACTCTGATTTTAATGCAAATTGATGTCACAGAATGTCATACAGATGTTCTGCCTTTCCCAGTCTGCAATGAGAAAATATCTTTACAACAACACTCATGCAACCATAGATAGTATTGTGGTCTGTTTTCTGGTAAGCCCAAATAGTTGTTAGTGTATGGGAGGCTTCAAAATTGCAACATTCACAACAGATCTCTAGGATTCTGGCCCACAGTATTTCATACACAGCCAAAATCACCACTTTTTCCCTCTCCAACTTCACTCACTTGAAAAATCCTACATATGACTAGGCAAAAGAATTCATATTATATGTTTATGTCCCCAAATTTACATGGAGCAGTAGAATACACTGTTCCAAGACATTTGCATTACAGATCCAATTTTCACTTCTGCTCCAATAATAGTAATGGCAGACATTACAAGCACAGGTGATGACGGTGATGGATGGTCCCACCCCCCCCAACTTGTTTCAAGCATAATTCTTATATGAAATATTTAGCATTATAATTTGGCAAGTTTTGAATATCAGTAGTGGTGTGGGGATAATGGTGATTACAGCCATTCTTGTAATAATTGAGAAATTTGGACTTTAGTAGAAATTTGAGTGCTCTGTTTTGTTTCTCATGAAATACTGCATGGATTGATATGGTTATGGAGGGAAAGTTGTACTATTTCTTGAGGGCTATCTATTCCTGTAATTACATTTGAACAATATTTAGCATATGGTGAGTTGTGAATGAAACAAAAGGTAAACCAGTACTTTTGGACAATCAAAATGATATTGTCACATTATGGCATCAAATGAGCTCAGATTGTAGGGAGAAAGTTGTTCATTTTTTCAAGGGCTAAAAGTAGATATACTGTGTTTTTCTTTATCTTTGTCTTTTGAGCCCCTAATTGTGATTTTCGTGATATTTCAAACCTAATATACACAAACATAGCACAGATGTAATATTGGCTCAAAAGACAAAAATAAAGAAAAAAGCAGTATATTTACTTTTAGCCCTTGAAAAAATGAACAAATTTCTCTGTACAATCTTCTTCATATGAGCTCATTTGATGCCATAATGTGACAATATCATTTTGATTGTCCAAAAGTACTGGTTTACCTTTTGTTTCATCCACTCACCATACATTAAATATTGTTCAAATGTAAGTACAGGAACAGATAGCCCTCAAGAAATAGTACAACTTTCTCTCCATAACCATATCAATCCATGCAGTATTTCATGAGATACAAAACAGAGCACTCAAATTTCTACTCAAGTCCAAATTTCTTAATTGATTAAAAAATGCTGAGTTACTGCCAACAATTACAAGAACAGCTGTAAACTCTCCTTGTCTGGTAATGGTTAGGTTGACTACAGGTATGGATGCACCTGTGATTTTTAGGTCGTGGGTACAGGTGTGGTTGCTAAATTTGGCACCTGCAGGTGAACTGTGACCCACACCTGCTGTGTCACAGTTTTGGACAGGTTCACAGTAATAACAGCCAGAGTATGTTTTCTTTTGTAATTCAACTATTCTAATTATATATATTTAGGCAACTACAATGAGCAACCAAGACCAACCACTTGCAAGATGGTAGCAACATAGACCACAACAGCAATGGGACAAGCAAGATGTGGACAACAAGCACAACAAGTCCAAGGATGGGAAGGACAACCACAACAATTTCCTTGCAAGATTGGTTGAAATATGAGAGGCTTTGTAGAGCATTGGAGGCAAGAGCAGAGTACAGCTGCAAGCATCAGCCAGGTGTTATAAGTGATAACTAGCATGCACCTTGTTTATCAGCAGGTAAAAGGTCATTGGAAAATCACCAAGTCTCATCAGCTTGTCATATTCTAAGAATATTTTCAGAAGTTGCAGACATGACAAACATACAGTACAGTCATATTCTCAATCAAGCATATCCTCACCACATTGCAAAATTTATAAAATTTAATGAAATCATATTTTCTGACTTTACAATGTGTAAGTGACCAACAGAAACACATACAATGTATGGTGTTCCAAATTCTAACAAGGTTCCGATATAGTAATGATTACTCTTCTTATATTTTACTCAAGAACAGAATAATATCTGGAATAAATAATATACATTACAGCTGTTTTTGAAATTCTCGAGAGTTTTTGAATTTTTTTGATAGTTTAGAAAAATGTTGACTTAGAAAAATTTTGAGTGGTGTATTTTGTATCTCATGAAATACTGCATGGATTGACATGGTTATAGAGGGAATGTTGTTGGGCTATCTACTCTTGTAATTATATTTAGAAAATATTTAGTGTGTGGTGAGTTGTGGATGAAACAAAAGGTAATCCAGTACTTTGTGACGCCCCAAATGATATTGTCAAGTAATGCCATCAAATGAACTCCTATGAAGAAGATTGTAGAGAGAAAGTTGTTCAAGGACTAGAAGTACATATACTGTTTTTTTCTTTATTTTTTGTTCTTTGAGCCAATATTACATCATTACTATGCTTGTCTGCATTGAGATCATGACTACCAAAGTCATAAATATTGGCTCAAAAAACAAAAAATAAAGAAAAACATGGTATATGTACTTCTAGCCCTTGACAAAATGAACAACTTTCTCTCTACAATCTTCTTCATAGGAGTTCATTTGATGGCATTATTTGACAATATCATTTGGGGTGTCATAAAGTACTGGATTACCTCTTGTTTCATCCACAACTCACCACACACTAAATATTTTCTAAATGTAATTACAGGAGTAGATAGCCCTTAAGACATAGTACAACATTTCATCAATAACCATGTCAATCCATACAGTATTTCATGAGATATAAAATACACCACTCAAGATTTTTCTAAGTCAAGATTTTTCTAAACTACCAATAAAATTCAAAAAGTCTACATTGGTATGATGTTGGATGATGATTTTAAAAGATATGAAAATAAAATTCTTGTGCTAGCAGTTTATGCATGAAACCAGTAATTTAATATCATTGAGGACTATTGGGTGGGAAAGTGGGACATTCAAAATTTTCACCAGCTGAAATTCATATTGGACATCAAAATTGGAGGAAATCTTCTGGGTGGGAAAGTGGGCCATTAAATATAGGAATGTTATAAATCGATTACATGATGTCAAACACTTAAGTTCTTATTGTTACTTATTGCCCGAGCACTGATAAGTAAGGGTAACAGTGGTAGTGGTAAATGCCAGGATAAACTGTTGTATAACTGACATTTAGTCCACTACAATGTTGGTTTACAAGTTCTTCCATTTATGGAAAACTCGTTCTTATAAACCCGGTTTTCAGCCATTGAGGTGATTCATTCATTCATCTCAGGGACTGAGGGAAAATTGTGTCCCAATATGGCAACTGAGTTCAAAATCCCGTTTGACTGGTTTCATTCCAGAATTCAGAGCCTCTATTGACTTGCACAATGCATAGACTGTCACCAGATTTGACGAGGAGGATGTCATGGGGACTGTCCTGCTGGAAAAAAATATGGAGGGGATCTGGTATGATTTGGGCTCTCTGTGAGCCATTTTTTGCCAAGGAAATGAGTATAGATGCAATAACTAATGTTATACTGCCAATAAAAATGTGGTAATTTCTAACTGTATTTTAGTGTATGTCTGGGTCACTTTTGTCCACTGAAGGCAGTTGTAAAATGTGATATCTGAGTCTCTAGAATGCAAACAAGCAAGAGTGGTCCGGAGTTGTAGCTGAAATTAGAGCGGAGTCTTAAATATACAGTGAGAGCTTTCGAGCTCAGATGAGTGCACAAACCTTCTGTTGCTCAACAGCAACATCGTCGAGGGGGTGGTGTAACAGAGGTATGGACATAGTTTTATTGTCCTTGGTCTAGTACTAATGTCTGTACCCCCCGCAACCCGTTTCCATCGAAAACCAGGGGTCGGAAGGTCTGAGGACCTCACATTCCTGCCTTGTGCCCAACCAGTGCCCCCCAACATTTTCAACCACCAGGACACCCCACCCAGCCTTATGTTCGACCATCCCCGGCCAGTCTAGACCCCCCGCACCTCGTTCCTGTTGAAAACAAGAAGTTGGGGGGTCTCCGGCCCTCACATTCCACCTATCTGCCCAGCCAGCAACACCCCCCCTTTTTCATCCCCCAGGACAGCCCGTCCCGCCGCGTTTTCGACCACCCCCGGCCAGGCTACACCCCCCGGACCTCGTTCGAATTGAAAACGCGCGAGTGGGGGGTCTCAAAACCATGCGATCCGGCTGTCTGCCCCACCACCACCACCCGCCCTTTTGCTACCAACAGGACACCCAGTCCAGCCCCGTTGTCGACCATCCCCAGCCAGTCTAGATCCCCCGCACCTCATTCCCATTGAAAACAAGAAGTTGGGGGGTCTCCGGCCCTCGCATTCCGCCTATCTGCCCAGCCAGCAACACCCCCCCTTTTTCATCCCCCAGGACAGCCTGTCCCGCGACTTTTTCGACCACCCCTGGCTAGGCTACACCCCCCGCACCTCGTTCACGTCGAAAATGAGGGGTCGGGGGATCTCAGGCCCTCACATTCCAGCTGTCCGCCCAACCAGCAACACCCCCCCTTTTTCATCCCCCAGGACAACCCATCCCGCGGCTTTTACGACTACCCCCGGCTAGGTTACACCCCCTGCACCTCGTTCGCGTCGAAAACAAGGGGTCAGGGGGTCTCAGGCCCTTGGATTCTGGCTGTCTGCCCAACCACCCCCCCCATTTTCACTCACCATGTCACCCTGTCCCACACCCCTCATCTAGATCCCCATACCCTGTTTCTCTTGAAAACGTGAAGTTGGGGGTGTCAGGCCTTCCATTTTTGACTCATATATTTACTTATATTTAATTATTAAATAGAAATTAAATATTATATAATCAATTTCCAAATTTATCTTTGAAATCTAAATGCTACACTTGTGACACATCATCTGCTAGTGCATAACATGCTATTCTACTGTGTTGTGTTCCTACTGCTCCTGCTGTTCCCCATTCCCTCTGGTCTCAACAGTTCTCATGTCTGTTTTATGGTTCCTTTCTTGTTGTCAGTGACACATTCTGACCATTCATTTAACTTGTGTTGCATGACAGGCCAATGTGAATGCCAATGCATCATTGCATATGTGATTTCTTCACAAAGATGGGTTGGTTTATCTGACCATTGATTGAAGCACCAGAAATCTCTGGTGGCCTTGTTTACATGGTACACGGCTTGGTCCACTATGTAATGTTTCAATTATCCTTACCATATACTATACAAAACACCTGAGTTGCTGGTATTAGAATATCCCAACATAAACATGATTACCAGCCATCAAATAACTGTAAATGTAAATGACAAGTCAGTAAATTTGTATCTAAGAGGTATTGTATATGTTGGAGGATATCACTCTACATCTCAATTCATATCAGAAGATGGCACAATTTGGTATCATGATGGTATGACAACTGGAGCAACATGTAAGCAAGATGGTCACATTGGTATCATGTCAGATGATGGTTTTAAAAGATATGAAGATAAAATTCTTGTGCTAGCAGTTTATGCTCAAAACCAGTAATTTAATATAATTGAGGACTATTGGGTGGGAAAGTGGAACATTCAAAATTTTCACCATTTGTAAATTCATATTGGACATCAAAATTGAAGGAAATCTTCAGGGTGGGAAAGTGGGCCATTAAATATAGGAATGTTATAAATACATTACATGATGTCAAACACTTAAGTTCTTATTGTTACTTATTGCCCGAGCACTGATAAGTAATGGTAACAGTGGTAGTGGTAAATGCCAGGATAAACTGTTGTATAACTGACATTCAGTCCACTCCAATGTTGGTTGACTGTTGATATACAACTATGGCATGAACAAGTGTAAATAATATTGTCCAAGAGATTAGTAGTCCCTTGATCAAAGGCCCCAACTGAGAACAAGTAGTACATTGTTACTAACAGAATGGGATAACATAGAATGTATGATTCCAAATTCCAACAATGTTCACATATACTATGATTATTCTTGTTATACATTACAACTGCAGATTATGTAGAATAAATAATGGACATCAAATGATTGAATAGAACCAAGAAGAACTCGTTCATGCCACGCTTGCGATGGCCCACTTCCCCAATGTTCTTTGGTTGCTGCTGACAAGCTAATTAAGTTCAATCCATAGCAAATGTATGTGAAAACACACCTAGTGCCTTCACAACATCAATCTCGGGATTGTTGCCTTCACAACATCAATCTCGGGATTGTTGCCTTCCAAGTCAATCCAGATCACCTTGGTGCTGGTGTTATCAACATCATCTATCATACTGGGATCTGGAGTGATGTTGTCAAGAACTGTCAAAACTTGTGAATGTGTGGACATTGAGCATTTAGATGTTGCATGCTCAAGCTTCTTGAGTGGCCATCTACCAATGGCAGCACCCCACCTCACAATATTGGCACCCCGTCTAACATCATCCTTGATGGTCGAGGCTTTGTGTGAGAGCTTAAAGGAGGTAGAAATTGAGAACTTGTTGGACAATGTGTCAGTAGTGGGTTTTGACATGATTTTGAGCTGGATATTGCAGGATTGGCTTGCTGTATATCTCGCCAGTCAGACTGGTGTGAGATGATTGAAATGGTCTTGCCATCTGAAATGTGCCACGGCATTGGTGAAGTTAGGCTCTCACATGGCCCGACCAATATGAGGTGTGTGGCCCTATTAAAAGTTAGCCCAAAACTCCCAACAGTTAGACAGAAAAATCCATGAAATAAAAGGCAGGCATATGCTGTCTGAAACTTGCAAGGGCATCAGTGTCACTAGGCTCAAAGCAACGTGTAATGCATAGTATTTAAATTAGGAAGTTAGCCTAAAATCAAAAATGTATAGGAGATACTTACAAAAACAAAACCAGATACGGGCTATCTAAATGAATATCGCCTAAGCAATGTGTGTTGTGTATAGAAGCCTATCTTAGTAGAAAATTGGTGCAATGTGAAAGATGAAGTCACCCACAATTAGAAGAAAGTTACATACAGGGGCATAGCGGCAAAGAGAAATATTGACACAATGAATGTGGCGTTGGAGTAGTGGGAACTGGCAGTCACGTGACTGGGTTCCCATGGTTGACCTAGTTAGTAGCCTTCCCGATGTAGTAGACAGACCCATTCCTATCCTATCCAGTCCTTCCTCTCGAGTCCTGCGTGAGCCCCCGGAGAGGTACCTCGGTACCTCTCCATCGTGGTGATGAGAGTGTTTTCGACTCACTGATCCTTGCTTTTTTGGACTTTCTTCTCCCTTTTACCTTTCTTGCTGGTTTTTCTTGTGAGACGACTCTTTATGGCCTCACCACCCACTGCTGCGCAGTGGCACATCGTCTCTTCATTCACGGCCGTACAACACTCAGTTACCCCGGTGCACATGTCCAACCCAATAGGGCCCCGTGTTGCCCCACGTTGACCCAAAAACACGCCCACGACCCTTCTCAGCACCCAAGCGACAGGCCACGTCAATTTTTTTCGACGCCCCGTTATTCATCGTTTTCAGGCCCAAGACCACCCCCCAACGCCTTGGTTCGATGCTCTATGGCCCCACCCCACTGCCCATCACTTGAAAACACCGCCGCGACTCCGTTTGCACCCCCAACGGCCATCCCGCGTCGTGCCACGTCATCACTTTCGACCTCCGTTTTTTCGTGTAACCAGGCTCTACCCGCGTCCACCCAAACCCCCGCACCCACACTCGACGACCCAGCGTTCCGGTTCTGCCCAAACGAACTCCCGTCGCCGTCCAAGATAAGTGCCTGCGTCCCGCCACGTCACCACCATCGACCCACGTTCTTTCGCGTACCCCAACCCTACACGGACCCATTCAACTTTCCGCACGCCCGTTCCACCGGCCAGAACCCCCCATTCCCCTTCGTTCCACCAAACGAATCCCCGCCGTCACCTCCAGACACCCCAGCCCCGCGCCACGTCACCATCACGCGGCTCCGTTCCGTCAACGTAGCTGGCCCAGGTCGACTCATGACACTCGTGGCCCACCCGTTCACCATCCCGGAGCACCCCACCTGCCTCCAATACCACGAACGGACCGTGCCCACCACCCCCAGACCCCCACCGCGTTCCGCCACGTCACCACCCCCTGGCCGGTTTCTTGCACCATGCCCGGCCACGCGAGCCCTCGTTCAGCTCCCCGTGGCCCCGTTCTCGACCGTGGTGACTACCAAGGACAACCCAACGGCACCATGTACCCCATGCCGACCCAACGAACCGCCGCGATCCCTTCGCGTGATATGCCTACCCCCTTCGCGTCGAGATACTATGCCCTCGTTAGTACAACCCTATGCCCTATCATTTATTATAGCTTTTATCACAGTCTCGTCCCCGTTCCCCCCCACCTCTGGATGTCGATTAAAGTCTACATACGAGCCGTCACTACACTTGGTCATACACCTGTTCACCTAGTTCCACCAACACCGTTACGTTTTCAATCACCAGAACTTGCAGGCTGCACTGAGTACTTGCCAGAGCAATTCGAGCGATTTTGGATCTTGCGTCGTAAGCCCTAACCCTCGCGAGGAAGGCATTCGGAGAGTTTGAGTTTGAGAGAGGAGTTCTATAGAGTCTGGTCATCTACCGCCCCCTGCATGAGGACAACTTCCCGCTTCACGATATAAGGCCCTGGCCTTGAGTCAAGGCTTTCTGAGGGACTGGGAGTTGTGGCTTTAGAGTTTTTTGGTCAGTTTCGTTTGTTTTGTGTTCTTTTCTGAAGCAGTTGGCGACGAGGGCGTTGCCATGAGGAAAAGGGGCACTTGGAGTAGTGGGACCTGGCAGTCACGTGACTGGGTTCCCACGGTTGATCTAGTTAGTAGCCTTCCCGATGTAGTAGACAGACCCATTCCTATCCTATCCAGTCCTTCCTCTCGAGTCCTGCGTGAGCCCCTGGAGAGGTACCGAGGTACCTCTCCAGCGTGCAACTGCTGGTGTGCAAATGCTGGCACTTCTGAGTTCACCCACAGTTAGCAAAAAGCCAGTGATACCCAGACCCCTACTATATCCTAACAACAAGTCTCAGTTGCTTTAATTTTAGCATATATGATATTTTAAACTGAGTAGCTATATGCAGTAGTGCTCAAATGGCTCAAATCCAACCAGATCATCTTTAAATTTTTACAAGATCAAGATATCCTTCCTTTGATTCTTCTCATAGACTTTTGTGGATATACATGTATTATGGAAAATGACAGAAGGTCTTCTTGGTTTGTATAGACATATGAGAAGAATTTTCCACTCAGCAAGATTGTTAGTAAATGTAATGTAAGTGTGTTTGGTCAAATTACTTTTGTTTGTATATAGTTTTATCAATTTGAATTCAGATATTTTCACAGTAACTACAACTGGGTTTATAAAAATGAGTTTTCCATATATGAAAGAATCTGAAAACCTAATAGCTCTCTAAAAACTGTTGTATATAACTCGTAGTACAATTATTATAGGATAAAACAAGTTGATGACTTGCGAAATTAAAAGCTGAAGGATACCAACATCATGATTCTTATAACATATTATTCACATTAATAGTAAGAATATACAACCATTAATTAACAGCCATATCATCATCACGATTGTTTCGTCTTTTCTGCTGAATATCATTTGATGTAGAATATCCAACATGTCTTTTTAACTGCAGTTTCATTTGATGGTGGCTTTGTTGATTAGAAGTGCTAGCCTCGTTGATGGTGGATGTGATACGAGCATTCTGGTTGGATACAACATAAGCATCTTGATTAAGAAAAATAACAAGAAGATATTGATACCTCCGAATGTGTACTGTCAAGCAGCGCTACAGACCGTAATATATTCTTCATGCGATATTTGTTACCATTTGGAATGGCAATAAAGGATACTTGAGCTTCAACGATGTCACCAATTCGAAAGACAGCAGGATCAAAATGTGTAACACTGTTTATAAAATGAGGCAAATGTCAACCATGAACTTTGCGAGAAAATCATGGTAGATTACCCATCGTTCTTCAATCTGTAATATTCAACAACATTATCACTGGCATAAACGAGATCATTACCCATAATGGATGATACAGTTCCATGAGGATCCAGCAGTTTCGGAAATGGGAGACATCTATCTATGGAGACATCATTGCGAGGAGTGAAATAGCGGATAAGTGCCATAATTTGCTGCAAGATGTCCGAGCGATTCATTATTGAATTGTTGATCGAACATCGAACGAATAGCATTAAGGCCATTAATTGCTGTGTCGAATAGGGGTAGGCCACCACCAGTAATGGATACTCCCTGCTGGAGAGCATGTCGTGTTTTATAATGCAGACTAATAATTTATACATTGAAAATAAGAATCGTGGGAGCAGTGGTATTCTGCCTACCGATGCTTGACATTAATTGGGGGCAAATCCTTCGCACATAAAATTCCTTGCACATGTAGAACAACCTCTTCAACAGCTAGACTATCCTGAGGGGATATAATAACCAGTCGAATTCGAGGAGGCTCGCCACATGATACAATCGAGAGTGAGCGAACGAAAACATCATTCTACAGGTATATCAGTGTATAGTTCAGGAAGTGGTACAGTTTCTACCTTCATAGCGACTGCCAGCTGTTGCTGTGATGCAGCTGGCTTATTACAGGCAGCTTGCATAATAGTCTGCAATGAACTCTCTGGTATATGGCAATGATATCAGTCAATATTTATCGTGACTTATACTGGGTTCAAGTTGACCTACTTGCAGCTTCCAGGTCGTAGTGAGGAAACATGTGTTCCATGAAGGGACTAGTAGTGTTTTATATGCGAGCAATATGTAGTGTAAGGTGATATTTCACGGGCAGGATGTAGACATGGACGACATAAAACCATCCACTGATTATGAGCACACAACCCTACAGTAAAATATGGCCGAAGAGCCACATGTATAATTTCATATTACAGCTCCACAGTTCACCCCGAATCGTTGCTTCGGTCTCTATTGTCTTTTCCACAGCATAAAACTAATTGGGCAGGCAAAACAATTCTATCGATCCATATTTGTATCAGTAGGTCTTTTCTCTATGGAGGTCTAGATTTCATCGTTGCAAAATATAGAATTATTTTGGATACCTATAGGCCCAAACTAGCCATCTGGGGCTATGGATTGAGGCTGTCCACGATCGGTATGCAGCACAATTGATTTTTCAGCTCGGATGATGTTGTTCATTTACGATGCTGGTGGCCTGCACATCGGATCATAGATCACCTGTTCACCTGGCTGCATAATAACATTACAGGTAGATGAATTAGGTGTTGTCTGTCTATCTCCACCATGGCACCCAGGAAAGTCGCTGTCCAGTATGTGAATGTCTGATTTCTACTGTCGCCTTCTCACCTGGAATATCCAGAGTACCTCGTACCAAGAAGCAAGTAGTTCGTGATAGGTCTGTAATATGATAGCTTTCAAAAACCTCTCTAAAAGTCTGTCTAGTCCTGATATTATATCGTCCGTCAAAGACCTGTAAATGAAGAGCTGAATGTTGCCCTGAACATCTTGCAGTGACGATGGATTGAACAATGATGACGATGTGGAGGAAATCACTCCTACTCCAAAGTATGTCATCCCACCCACAGTTTCTCCATCATTTGCTAACATTTACATAGGCAGAAAAAGGCTACACTTGTCAGGTTCGTCGGTGGTGCTATCTTGCATGCTGCATGTATTACTAACTGTGCTGTATGTAGATTAAAGCACAAAGATAAGATTTCGTATGTCTATGGTGCATACTATGTGCACTGTTCGATTTTCACCATGCTGGCAGGCCCACGAAACGAACATTAACACAGGTCGATATTGACAGCGAAGATGACATAGATGAGCAGTAAGTTTTTTCAGTCGTGTCAATGTGTAGCTGGTATCATTGCCTAGGGCACCGAAGAAGATCAAACAGGATGAACGACCGAAATCTATTGCTGGAGCCATAAACGAGCAGTATAATATTTCACACTCTTAACATGACAGTATGACCGATATTGATCCCTATAGACGTCGTAAGGCAATACAGCAGGCAGAATCCCTCACTGGACATGATGGGAAACAGTAAGTCATCATCCAGTATAGTAACCGACAGTGCTCATCTGATAGTACATGTAGGTTGCATCCAGTTGACAAGGGCAAGAAATCCCTGCCATTGGCGAGTCGGCTGGCAATATCTCGGTGTGTTACCACTGTATTGCCCGACACTGTGTATTTATCTATCACTGACAGCTCCAATAAATGGCCTGATATATGTGAAGTCGCTCGTACAATCAGTCGGATGGGATCTAAACATGACTTTTACGATGTCTTATTGGAAAACACCTATACAGATCTACCTAATTTAAAGTATGCCATCCACTCGCTGTCTTCAATGGGTATGACTTATTCCACTGTGGGTAGGTTGGGAGAGGTCATTCCATCGTCCGATATCCCTGGAGATGTTAGGTTGTGATGAGCCACTCTACCACAAGAGAGTATGGACTTAGTAGATTTCGAAGATTGTGGCTGATTGTTTGTACCTATTTGTCCCAAAGCGGTCAAACCTGGTGGGGAGCTCACTGTGTATCCTCAGTATTCACAGTGACCTCCTACCAGGTAAGTTGTAGTTTTGTATCACACAATATATTAGTATTCACAGTGACCTCCTACCAGTTTATTTTAATAGGTTATGAGCCCTGCACTCTAGCTTAACGAATAACCGCCCCCCCTTCACCCAAACCGTTTGTTACTATGCCGAATCGATTGGGAACAACTATCGTACGCTAAAACCTCGCCGTTCCCGAGATCGACCCCTGTTTTCGACAACTACCCATCAGACCGAATCGAATCGTTGTCAGCGCTCGCTTCGGCACGTATACTTTGCCCTAGCAACAGTACAACATCCTCGTCTTAGCGCTTCGTCGTCCGGAGTCGATTTACTTTGCCTGTGTTAGTAACTTCAGAACAGTTTACTTGTTTAGTGGGCCAGTGCTACCCATGGCATGAACAAGTTCTTTTTTCCCCCTTCCGACTTCCATGATGAAGTGAGCAATAAGATTAAGTTGCATAAAGCATTTTACATATAGTATGAGACATATAGCATATATTGTATATTGCAAATTGTTCTAATGAGTCCACCTCACACCTCAGCAACATAAAAAGAAGACAAAATAAAACTACATAGTGGGTCTTTAGTCTTCATCAACCTTCTTGCTTACTGTTATGTCTACTGTGCTGTATCATCTTGTAATATTCTCAGCCATAAAAGAAATGTTCAAGGAGCAACAGGTCAACTGCCAAACATAACTGTCTCCTAAACAGTATAATAACAATTGACTTATATTTTCTCAACCCTACTTCTCCATGACCTTGAATGCTGTACAACAGATGAGTCATCAATATGAAGACTACTGTACTTGTTAAGTGGGCTAATATTGCACATAGCATAAACAAGTCTGTTTTCTTTCATTTTATTTGTATGATTGTTACTCACATTAATAAGTGATTAATATACAATTAACATATAAGATAATGTGCGATATCACATTGAATTTTATGTTTGAAGTAAAAATAATAGTGGATAATCAGAAATAAGCTCATTTCTGCTTATATAGCTGATATTTCCATATATAGTGATAGTGGTCACATGTGACTGTGACTCATGTGATCAGCTCAAAATTTAGGGTATATAGTGTAAAATTGCCTTATATGGTTAGACTGGTCACATGTGACTGTCACCATTGCGATCAGTAAAAGATTTGCTATACAATATCAGAAATTGCCTTATATGGTTAGAGTGGTCACATGTGACTATCACATCTTGCCCGAAATGGTTATATTAGTCAGCAGTTCAATTCTCAGCTAATTCTGAGAAGAATTGAGGCTAGTATAAATATTTTGAATATAATTGCATTTGTGTAATAAGGTTAGTATGCGATTTAGCATATATTATACAAACTTACCATATTTGGTTAGACTGGTCACATGTGACTGTCACTGTTGAGATCAGCATAAAATTTGGTATATAATATCAGAAATTACCTTATATGGTTAGATTGGTCACACGTGACTGTCACACCTTGCCCGAAATGGTTATCTTAGTCAGCAGTTCAAATTTCAGCTGATTCTGAGAAGAAATGAAGTCAGTATGAATGTTTTGAATATAATTAGAAGGTAGTTTGTATTTTCTGAGACAACCCATATTTGGATGCTTATGTAAGCTTGTCCACACATGGCCCCAACTGCATCTTATTTTCCAGTATTAGAAGTAGAATCATATCTCTTGCACAAAAAAATTCTGTCTATAGGCGATCAACTTTATTAATTAATCAATCAATTAATTAATTAATTAATTACGAACCCTCACTGAACCAGGTCTGATAAAGAACGAGTCTTTTAATAAATTAAAAGAACTCGTAATTGCTGTTTCTGAGTTTATTTGGGTTTTGGGCTACTGTGGTTGTGTGAGGTCATTGTAGGCCGCTTTTTGGGCTTGGGTTAGGCTTCATTTCATCTCAAATAGGTGTGTGGGGTGTGCATCCATCTTGTCTGACAGTTCTACCTGTTGGGAGTGGTTATTGGTCTGTTGAGAAAGGACTAGAACAAGGCCAAGTCATAGTGAAGTGCTACTTCCCTGGGCCTCCTCTGGAGTGTTACCCCAGTTGCCTCTGCACCTCTCATTGTGATACAGCACGTAGGGAGATTGGGCTGGCGGGTATTCAGTTGCCTCCCCTTCAGATTTTGGTCTGAAGACTCTCCATTTTCAACTACTGCTGTCCTGAGCCGATTTCGTCTGATTGAGAACAGACTGGTAATCTCTCTGCTTTAAGGAGACTGTTTCCAGCTTCACTTCCTACCACACCCCCCACATCTAACTAGAGTCGTATATTGAGCACCATCATGTCTTCTGACACTAAACGTACATTCCTCGCTCTCTCCAGCTCCAATTGGGGTCAGTGGTCTGACAACATGGAGGCTTATTTAGCCACCAAGGAGCTTTGGGAATACGTTGATAGTTCTACGCCCCAGCCCGTGCCAGCTGATGCTGCACATCCTACTGCTGCTGAGAAGAAAGAGCTTGCTGATTGGAAGAGGAAAGCTGCAAAAGCTAGTGGGGAGATTTGGCTTGCACTGGAGGACAACCAGAAAGTGCACGTAAAAGCCTCAAAGGGGAATCCTGTTGCGATGTGGAAGGCCTTGGAGGCAGTCCACCTCCAAAAACGGCCAGGCGCTCGTTTCAACGCCTACAAAATCCTGTTCAGCACTCGCAAAGACGACAACGAGACGCTCACTGAGCTCATGGCTCGTGCTGACAAGGCTATGCAGGACATTCAAGCCCTGCGTCCACCTGGATTCACCCTTGACGACCTCGACAAAGAACTCCTTTCCATGAGTCTCATCCTCGCTCTCCCCTCCGAATTCGATAACTTTGCCTCATCGCTACTCCTCCTCGACACTCTTGACCTTGACAAACTCAAATCCGCATTCCAAAATGAAGAAAGCCAACGTCTTGCGCGCACCCTTGGTTCATCATCCCACCTTGCCTCATTCGCTTCAAAAGTCACCTGCTATTTCTGTGGAAAAGAAGGCCATGTTGAGAGGGACTGCTCATTGAAGCAGAAAGCCTCAGCTGAGGCCAAAAAGCAGGGTGGCAACAAGCAGGGTCAGGGAAACCAACGGGCTTGGAAGCGCAGACAAAATGCAAAGGAGGCCTCCCAAGACATTCCTGAGAGCGCTCCTGTGCAAGCCAGCAATATTGCTGTTGTTGAGTTTGCGGGCAATGCAAGTTATCTTCCTCCTTCTCACCGCAGCAATTGGCTGCAATCTCGAGCATGCACTGACTGGAACCCGGATACAGGTGCCACATCACATATGACACCCCACCGACACTGGTTTCGCTCCTATTCCCCTCACATTGTCCCAATTCGCCTTGCCAATGATTCAATCATCTACTCGGCTGGGATGGGATCTGTTGAGTTTCAACCAGTCGCTAGGAGTATACCCCTGTATCCTGTTGTATTCCATGACGTCCTTCATGTACCTGATCTTGGCAGTAATCTACTCTCTCTGTTTCACCTCACACGTCAGAAAGGCTTCAAAATAGCCATTGAGGATGACAGGGTTCTGTTCCATCAGCAGAACCAACTTCATTTTACTGCCACTGTTGACATTCACAACGTCGGGTACTTGGATGGCAAAGTCATTGTGCCCCAGTCTCAGTCTGCTCACGCAGTTAGCACTTGTCCCCTGGATCTCACTCTCTGGCATCGTCGTTGTTCCCATCTCAACTTTGCTGATGTGGAACTCATGCGCAAGAACAAGCTCGTCACAGGGATGGTGATCAAGTCTCAGTCTACTCCTGATCCCATCTGTGAACCATGCATCTTTGGAAAGCAACACCGTCATGACATTCCCAAAACAGCCACTCGTCGCACTCAGATTCTTGATCTCATCCACATGGATCTGAAGGGCCCACTGCCTGTGCAAACAGCAGAGGGTTATCGCTATTGGGAACTGTTCATTGATGACAAGTCACGCTGGAAAACTGTTGCTTTCCTCAAGAAAAAGAGTGATGCATTGGCTTCATTCAAGCTGTTCAAGGCAGATGCAGAGAACCAGACTGGCAGGAGAATCCGGTCTACCAGGGATGACAAAGGAGGTGAATACATTGGCCATGAATATGTTGACTTCTGTGCCAGTGAGGGAATCAAATGCCAACACACTGAACCAAATGAACCCCATCAGAATGGAGTTGCAGAACGTGCCAATCGTGATGTAGCTGGTGCTGCTACTGCACTCCTGGTTCAGGCAAAACTCCCTCCCTCCTTCTGGAAGCTAGCTGTGGCAGCCTTTGTGCACACCAGTAATAGGACACCTACTTCTGCTTTGGATGGAGAGACACCCTACTATGTCTGGAAACGTAAACGGCCTGACATTTCTTACTTTCGAGTGTTTGGTTGCTTGGCATATGTGCTGGTTCGCAAGGAAAAGAGGAAAGCACTGCAACCACACTCAAAGAAGTGTATCTTTGTTGGCTATCCAGAAGGTGTCAAAGCATGGAAATTCTGGGACCCAGTAGAAAAGCGGATTATAATCAGTAGCCATGCAGTATTTGATGAGCGGTGTTTCCCTGGGAACTCTCCCACTGCCATTAACCTTGTCTCTGAGCCACCTGTTGTGGAGGCTCCTCCCAAACATCCTGGAGTGGTGCTCCATCCAGAGGGAGATGATGACAATGGTGATGAAGCACCTGCTCCTGCTGATGAAAATGATCCTGCACCTGGTGTTCCACTTCCTGCTGCTCCTCCAGTAGGTCCTGTTCGCAATCCAGCACCTGTTCTTTCACCTCCAAAACGCACAAATCCCCCCAGGTCCAGTGGTCCTCAAGGCTCCCTCAATGAATCTGCACTAGAGAGAAAGTACTTCACTCAGCCTGTGCCCCTACCTCAAACTCCTTCCCCATCTTCAGCTACACCCACTCCTGATCCCTTGCTTATGCCTCCTGTAAATCCAGCGCCAGCTCCAGCTCCAGCTTCAACTTCAACTCCATCAACTACATCTGTACATGACTCAAGCAGTGATGATGAACTCGATCTCCTGCCCAGAGATGAAAGTGATGATGAACTGGAATATGCTGATGCTGTCAGAGCAGGTCTGGCTTTTGTCACAGAAGGCCAACATCATGCCTACTTGACTTGGGATCAAGCAGTTGAATATGCATTCAATACCTCTGAGTGGGCATGCAAGACAGTCAATCATGATGGAGAGCCAAACTCCTATGCTGAAGCAATGTCTCGCCCAGAAGAGGAGAGGAAACTCTGGCACAAAGCTGCTCTAGATGAGATTCAGGCCTTGATTGAGAATGGCACCTTTGATCTGGTTCAGCTTCCACCTGGCTGCAAAGCTATTGGCAGCCGCTGGGTGTTCAAAGTCAAAAAGAATGCTGATGGATCTATTGAGCGTCGCAAAGGGAGATTGGTGGCCCAAGGATATTCGCAACGCCCAGGCTTTGATTTCACTGAAACATTTGCTCCTACTCCAAAATGGGCTGCTTTACGCACCATCCTGGCATTGGCTGCACTTGAGGATCTCCATTTGGAGAGTGTGGACATTTTATCTGCATTTCTCAATGGAACCCTTGAAGAAGAAGTCTACATGCGCCAGCCAGAGGGATTTGTTGAGAAGGGCAATGATTGGGTCTGGCATTTGCAGAAGTCACTCTATGGGCTCAAACAGGCTGGAAGATGCTGGCACAAGAAGCTCAATGCTGTCTTGGAGTCCATGGGCTTCAGGAGGATTGTTTGTGAACACAGCATCTGGATTTATGGCAAGGAGGACATGCGTATTATCATCCCAGTCTTTATTGATGACATGACCATTGCCTGCAAGTCCAAGGAGAAAATCAATCAGGTCATTGCAGAACTCAAGTTGCACTTCAAGCTCAGAGAACTGGGACCCACGTCATGGCTGTTGGGTGTTGAAATCATCAGAGACAGATCCAAGCGCACTCTATCACTTTCTCAGCGCCAGTACATTCTCACACTGCTGGAACGCTTTGGACTCTCTGATTGCAACTCACTCAGCACTCCCATGGATCCTGGTTTGAAACTCAGCAATGACATGTCTCCTACATCCTCCAAAGACATTGAGGAGATGCGTGCTGTTCCATACCTCCAAGCAGTTGGTGCATTGATGTATCTTGCCACTGCTACTCGTCCTGACATTGCCTATGCTGTTGGTGTACTTGCCCAGTTCAACAAGAATCCTAGAATGACCCACTAGAAAGCAGTGAAACATCTCTTCCGCTACCTCAAAGACACTCTTGACCTCAAGCTTACCTATGCACCTGATCCCACATCTACTCAATTGTTCACCACTTACACCAATGTAGACCATGGTGGCAATCCTGACAATGGATGATCCACAAGTGGGTATGTGGTGAAGATGGGCACTGGTGCAATCAGCTGGTCAAGCAAGCTTCAAGGGATTGTTGCGCTGTCAACCACAGAAGCAGAGTATGTTGCATCAACCTCTGCTGGCCAGGAAATCCTTTGGTTGCGGAATCTGTTCACTGAACTGGGATACACCATCACCACATCCTCACTACTTCTCATTGATAACCAATCTGCAATATCTGTTGCCAAGAATCCTGAGCATCATGGACACATGAAACACTTGGATCTGCGGTTCTACTGGTTGCGTGATGAAGTGGAGAAGGGCAACATTAATGTGATGCATGTCAGGACAGATGATATGCCTGCAGACATCTTGACTAAAGCTCTTGGCCGACCTAAGGTGATTGCTATGGTGGAAATGTTGGGATTGAGAAAATTGTAGAGTTGCCTGATCAAGAGGGAGTGTTAGGTTGTGATGAGCCACTCTACCACAAGAGAGTATGGACTTAGTAGATTTCGAAGATTGTGGCTGATTGTTTGTACCTATTTGTCCCAAAGCGGTCAAACCTGGTGGGGAGCTCACTGTGTATCCTCAGTATTCACAGTGACCTCCTACCAGGTAAGTTGTAGTTTTGTATCACACAATATATTAGTATTCACAGTGACCTCCTACCAGTTTATTGTGAAGAAAATAGTGGCCACACCAGGGTTTGAACCGGGGACCTCCCCAACACATGAGGGTAGCTCTACCAACTGAGCTATGTGACCGGTTACAATGGGAGTTAGGATATCTAACATATACCCTAAGGCAGACCTTAGTTCACTTCTTAACCATCCACTACTGTGTAGTGCTGTAGCTCCGGTGTTGATTAACCTGCCATTAGGTGGAACCATTGGATCTTAGCTCTGTTGAAAGTGACTACTACATCACCACTTCCAACATTTATTTCAATAGGAGAAGGTCAATTTTTGCTTAGTCTTGTCATACCAGCGATGTCCGATCTAGATGGAGAGTATGTGCCATTTCATATGCTGGTTACTTCTTGATAGCCTAATTGTCTTCCAGAATGGCTATCAATGCACTAACTCTCGTTCGGTCTGGTCAATATATCAATCCTTCACGATGCAGTCCAGATCTTGTCACTCTCTGACCTGTCGACAACAGCTACTTGGCTCTCCATGAAAATCTGAACAGCATCGCTATATTTGTGTCCACAGCTATCGTTAATGAGTCACACATTTACCAGCCGAAGAAGATAGGGACCAGTGGGCTATTGAAGTATATCAGTGGGATATTGCATGCAGTTGAGTGGGAAAGAGCATGCTCGTTTTTTTGTATGGCATTTGGATGTGATCGTCTCGCAGGCCAGGCAAGTCACTGGTGACATAGTACTATACCACACTCATTTCAAATATCTGCTGCCATTTCAGATCGCATATGATGCAATAAACTTCCAGACGAAGTATGATAATGATCGTAGGCATGTCCATATATGTATGGTATACGACTCACTGTCCATCTGTAGGTGCAATGGACGACATATCACCACAGTCTTCGCCTAGCAAGAACATCTTTAACAGGGTCCGAAGTCCAGTCATGAAGGCAGTACCTGTATCAGGTCGGGCTCTCAATTGTTCAGACCATGGTAGGTGTTGATCCATATGAAACCAATAATTCGCCTGTGCAACATCACACTGTGTCTGCCAGTTCCAGCTTTCGATGCCCGTAATGTTGAATTCGATATTGGGAAAAATCTGCCATCGTTCATGAACCTGCCTATTTTCGAGGGCGAAATACCCGCAAAGTTTCTAGCAACCATCCTGTATTCAGCAAATACATACAGGAAGAAGACATCCAGCAATAGGCAGCTATCGCTGAATGTCCAGGCAGTGATTATCCTCGGCGCTTGTGACTGAAATGGCCTGCCAAAATATGTCGTCAACTCTCCGATCATGCTATGTAACAGTATCGCTGACTCTCTGATTGCTGGGTGTACTAGTATCATTGATTCTCCCTGCACTGACTGTGCTATTGCTGTGTAGCTGTGTAGCTGTATCGCTGGGGTTGCTGTCACTGTATGTACCTGTAGTTTCAAATCCAATGCAAGGACATGTACTGGTATCATTCATTGAATACCATGTGTATGGACCTATATATGAAATAATACCATCACCCCATTTTTCGTGGCTGTCGCCTGCATTTTCCAGCTGCAACCAGGTAGAGCTCAGATGTACCACCATCCAGGTAGACACATGGATCTATGTACCCATTTCATTCCATGCCAGTGGTGGAACTGCCAGCCGATGTCAGTGGTGATAGTAGGGAG
The DNA here is from genome assembly GCA_963556145.1 of Hygrocybe punicea. Classification (NCBI taxonomy): domain Eukaryota; kingdom Fungi; phylum Basidiomycota; class Agaricomycetes; order Agaricales; family Hygrophoraceae; genus Hygrocybe; species Hygrocybe punicea. The sequence continues at coordinate 3,419,499 of OY744472.1, read as the reverse complement.
ACCACCATAGTCTCAGGAATAGCTACACAGGCTGTCCAAATGCGATAGACACATCATGCCATGTGAACTTTACCTTACCACCATGGCATCGCTATATGGATGTTATATACACATGATAAAAGAAGGGGGTGCATGTTTCTGGCATGTCTATTCACCAGTACATGCAGGTACAGTGGCAGAACCCAGGTGTAAACACACTGGATGGCCACAGTACTCTGTAGCACCGGGTCGTAGACCTACCATACATACAGCCAGCCAAAAGTATGTATATGGGACACTGGTCTATGTAACAGTGGTGCACTGGAAGTGTCTGGCACCGGTAGGAGTCCAGGGTGGTCAAAAACAGGGCAGGAGGGCGCACCCTAGCTGCGAAAGGGAGTGGGTACACGGTTGGTGGAGCACATGGCGAGTATACACACACCTGAGACCCCAGATATCGTTTTCCATGGAAACGCAGTGAGATTGTTCCATACAAGCCAGGGGTGTTCGAAACCGGGGCGGGAGGGGGCGATAAAGGGTGGGGGAAGGGGTGGGGGAAGGGTTAGGTGGGCGAGATGGCGGAGATGTGTGGTCCTGTGAGCACCGGTCTCTTGCTGTCAATGTGAACGAAATGCAGAGGGTTTATACTGATCGGGGGTGGCCGAAAACAGCACGTGTGAGGGTGTCCTGGTTGTTAAAAGATTCGGGGTTCATATACACACTGGGGATGATCGCAAGCCGTCTGTCAGGGGGGTCTTTCCCGCGTCAAGAAATGTGGGGCGCTGATCATGCACTGAGCCAGAACGGGAGGTTCTGGATTGCTCGTTTTCACCGGAAACGACGGGGGGGCGCATACACGCTGGGGGGGCGGAAACCCCATGGCAGGGGGTGTTTTCGGTGTGAAAATGTGTGGGGGGTGCTGGGCGCGCACAGAGCGGGAACGGAAAGTCCTGAGACCCCCCGACCTGTCGTTAGCACTGGAAACGAGGTGCGGGGGGTGAATACTTGCTGTGGATAGTCGAAAACCGCATGGCAGGGGGTGTTTTCGGTGTGAAAATGTGTGGGGGGTGCTGGGCGCGCACAGAGCGGGAACGGAAAGTCCTGAGACCCCCCGACCTGTCGTTAGCACTGGAAACGAGGTGCGGGGGGTGAATACTTGCTGTGGATAGTCGAAAACCGCATGGCAGGGGGTGTTTTCGGTGTGAAAATGTGTGGGGGGTGCTGGGCGCGCACAGAGCGGGAACGGAAAGTCCTGAGACCCCCCGACCTGTCGTTAGCACTGGAAACGAGGTGCGGGGGGTGAATACTTGCTGTGGATAGTCGAAAACCGCATGGCAGGGGGTGTTTTCGGTGTGAAAATGTGTGGGGGGTGCTGGGCGCGCACAGAGCGGGAACGGAAAGTCCTGAGACCCCCCGACCTGTCGTTAGCACTGGAAACGAGGTGCGGGGGGTGAATACTTGCTGTGGATAGTCGAAAACCGCATGGCAGGGGGGTGTTATCGGTGTGAAAATGTGTGGGGGGTGCTGGGCGCGCACAGAGCGGGAACGGAAAGTCCTGAGACCCCCCGACCTGTCGTTAGCACTGGAAACGAGGTGCGGGGGGTGAATACTTGCTGTGGATAGTCGAAAACCGCATGGCAGGGGGTGTTTTCGGTGTGAAAATGTGTGGGGGGTGCTGGGCGCGCACAGAGCGGGAACGGAAAGTCCTGAGACCCCCCGACCTGTCGTTAGCACTGGAAACGAGGTGCGGGGGGTGAATACTTGCTGTGGATAGTCGAAAACCGCATGGCAGGGGGTGTTTTCGGTGTGAAAATGTGTGGGGGGTGCTGGGCGCGCACAGAGCGGGAACGGAAAGTCCTGAGACCCCCCGACCTGTCGTTAGCACTGGAAACGAGGTGCGGGGGGTGAATACTTGCTGTGGATAGTCGAAAACCGCATGGCAGGGGGGTGTTATCGGTGTGAAAATGTGTGGGGGGTGCTGGGCGCGCACAGAGCGGGAACGGAAAGTCCTGAGACCCCCCGACCTGTCGTTAGCACTGGAAACGAGGTGCGGGGGGTCAATACGTGCGATGGGTGGTCGAAAACCGCGTGAACGGGTGTGTTTTCGGTGTGAAACAGTGTAAGGGGTGCTGGTTGGGCTGGTTGGGCACACAGCAGGAACGCGACGTCCTAAGACCGCCCGAAATCTCGTATTCACCAGAAACGGGGTGCGGGCGGTCCATACAGGCTGGGGGTGGGCGACAACGGGCTGGGATGAGCATACTGACCATGTAAAAGAGTGGCGGATACATTTATTGAAGCGCGGTACAATGAAAATACACACACATTCAACATGATAATGTGACGTGGCTCGTGATTACTTTGACTCTACTTGTTTAGAGGGCCAATGCTTCGCATGGCATGAACGAGTTCTTCTTTTCCTCTCCTCACTTTCATCATAGCAACCTCTCACCATAGCAATATAAAAAGTAAAAAAAATAAAACTGCATAGCATGTCTCAACCTCCTCTCCCACTGTCATGTCTTCTTTGCTTCATCATGATGCAATATTCTCAGCCAAAAAAGAGAGCAACACAATACATCAACTGTCAAATACAACTGTCTTTAAACAGTATGATAACAATTGACTTACATTTGCTAAACCCTACTTCTCTATAACTTTGCTGCACAACAAATGATAACATCTTCAGAAGACAGCTGTGCTTGAGTGAACCAATGTTGCATATGGCATGAACAAAGTCTTGTTTCTATTATTGAATATTTATTTGTATGATTATTACAAACATCAATAAGTGATTTTGCTTGAAATATATAATTAGTATATAATATATACAGCGATATCACATTGAATTATATGTTTTAAGTAAAAATATCATTATATCATCTGAGTTACACTAATTTCTGCTTATATGGCTGATATTTCTATATATAGTAATGGTAGTCACACGTGACTATGACTCCTGTGATCACCTCGAAATTTAGGATATATGGTATAAAATTACCTTATATGGTTAGACTGGTCACATGTGACTATCACCATTGCGATCAGCAAAAAATTTGCTATACAATATCAGAAATTGCCTTATATGGTTAGAGTGGTCACATGTGACTGTCACATCTGACCCGAAATGATAATATTAGGCAGCAGTTCAATTTTCAGCTGAATCTGATAAGAATTAAGGCCAGGATAAATATTGTGAATATAATTGCATTTGTGTAATGAATATGATGAGCAGTATGTGATTTAGCATATATTATGCCAAATTACCATATATGGTTAGACTGGTCACATGTGACTATTACCATTGTGATCAGCAAAAAATTTGGTATATAATATCAAAAAGTACCCTATATGGTTAGACTGGTCACATGTGACTGTCACACCTTGCCCGAAATGTTTATATTAGTCAGCAGTTCAATTTTCAGCTAATTCTGATAAGAACTGAAGGCAGTATGAATATTTTGAATATAATTGGAAGGTAATTTGTCTTGTGTGAGACATCCCATATTTGGATGCTTATGTAAGCCACTCCAAACATGGCCCCGATTTTATGTTACATTCCAGCATAAGAAGTAGAATCATATCTCTTGCCCAAAAAAATTTTCTCTATAGGCGATGCAAAAACATTAATGAATGAATTAATTAATTAATTAATTACGAACCTTCACTGAACCAGGTCTGATAAAGAACGAGTCTTTTAATAAATTAAAAGAACTCGTAACATTTTGTATCGCCATCTCGTCTGAACTGGGTCATTGGCTGTCATATCTGTATACTGTTTCAGTAGTTCAACTTCTATCCGACATGGATAGGTATATACACTGTAAGTCTGTTCATACTGGATTACTAGACATTGACTCTATCAGACAGCTATAGTTTTTGAGACCTTGTCGGAGTACAGCAGTGTCATGGACTCCTTGCAAAAGGGTACAATTCCTGAGGATTTTTGGCCCCTGGTGTACCAGATAGCACAGGCTACAGGCATAGCAATTAACGATGTGAGTATCTCAATGTACTGGAACCCTTGCTGAATTGCTGTAGTACAATCAATTGCGGCAGTGGAGTGACCGAGTCAAAGCAAGCCACACCATACCTTTTATTGAAGCGTTGGATATCTACCAAAAGATCACAAACACTGAGCGTCTGAATCAGCAAACAACCAAACGAAACCTGGTATGTTTATTACCATATTATCGGCCATTTTTTCTGGTTACGAGTTCTTCCATTTATGGAAGACTCGTTCTTATGAGTCCAGGATATATGGCAGTTCGTCAGTAATTAATTAATTAATTGATTAATTAATGTTTGAAATCAACCATAGAGCCAAATTTTGCATTTCTGACCCATTTTTTTTGGAAAAATTCAGGAATAAACTAGATTTTTGAAATTTCATCCTCAAATATTTTCATGAATATAGGATTTATTTTGAGGTTGTAAAAAATCAAAAACCTCTCCAAAGGAGCAGAAAAAGAATTTGTATGACGCGGAATTTGATCCAAAAAGGAAATTGTCACAGTCAGTCACAGAGTCTTTCTCAGTATTCCCCCAGTCTCAAATCTCTACCTGCGGATCATGCCCCACAAGACTGAGTGAGGAGCAGTCATGTAGGACCAAATGGACTGTAAGTACAGCCCCACAAGTGGTCCGATGTGTCCTGTTGAGTTGTACTGACCCCCTCCTCCTCATGCCCCCCCAAACCAGATCTCTACCCCCCGAAGTCGGACAGCCAAACCACTGTAGGATCTGTTAGGAGGGACACACTGGACTGTAAGTACACCCCCAGAAGTGGTCCGATGTCTCCCATTCAACCACACTGACCCCCTCCTCCTCCTGCCCCCCCCATACACCAGATCTCTACCCCCCGAAGTCGGACGGCCAAATCCTGTAGGGAGCAGTTAGGGGGGACCCAATGGAGTGTAGGAATTGCATCAAACATGGTACGATGTTTCCCGTTGAGTCATGGTGCCCCCCTCCTCCTCATCCCCCCCACATCCCAGATCTCTACCCCCCGAAGTCGGACGGCCAAACCCTTTGGGGACCAGTTAGGGGGGACCCAATGGAGTGTAGGAATGGCATCAAACATGGTACGATGTTTCCCGTTGAGTCATGGTAACCCCCTCCTCCTCATCCCCCCCACATCCCAGATCTCTACCCTCCGAAGTCGGACCATCACACCACTTAAGGAGTGGATGGGGGGGACCCAATGGACTGTAAGTACACCCCCAGACATCGTCCGATGCGTCCCATTCAACCACACTGATCCCCTCCTCCTCCTGCCCCCCATACACCAGATCTCTACCCCCCAAAGTCGGACCACCACACCACTTGGGGACCGGTTCGGGGGGACCAAATGAACTGTAAGTACACCCCCACAAGTGGTCCGATGTGTCCCGTTGAGTTGTACTGACCCCCTCTTCCTCATGCCCCGCATATATGAGATCTCTATCCCCTGCAGCCGAGAGGTCAGTACTGACATGTAGTTTCATTAGTTTCCTTAGTTTTCCTAGCTGCGTAGCATAGAAGGGTGGCTATCTGAGCCATGGAAGGTGTGATTGTGCAGTCTGTGCATGATTCCCTTTCACCCTTCTGAAATCAACGGAGGGGGATGGCTGTCTGGGCCATGGAGGGTGTGGTTGTGCAGTCTGTGCACGGCCCTCCTTCAGTCTCCAATATAAGTAGAGGGGGCAATCTGTGCCATGGGAGTTGTAATTGTGCAGTCTGTGCATCATTCACTTTCACCCTCTGGATGTGTGGTTTTGAGGACGGTCTCACTGGACCCTTCGATGACTCGAGACCGGGACTTCATCGGACCTCCCTTGAGACTTGTCTAGAGGGGCAATGAGTAAAATTAAAAATAATGACAGTCTCTCTGGACCCTTCGATGACTCGAGACCGGGACTTCGTCAGACCTCCCTTGAGACTTGTCCAGGACACTCAGTAAAATTAAATAAGGGTGATCTCTCTGAGGACATGACACTATGACTTTGTCAGATGTCCTTTGAGACTTGCTATATTTGTGTAAATAATGTTTTTTCTTATTAAATCAGGACATGCATATATACAACAAATGAGATGGTGAGTACTAGCCAGGTATTGTCAATAGGTGCATTGGAGAAGCATCTTTACCAGAAAACAAGTCGACACATCATACAATGATTACAAGTTCTTCCATTTATGGAAGAATTGTTCTTATCAGTCCAGGATGTAGGGCAGTTCTTCAGTAATTAAATAATTTAAATAATTAAATAATTGATCAATGTTTGAAATCAACTATAGAGCCAAATTCTGCATTCCTAACATGTTTTTTTTGGAAGAAATCATGAATAAACTAGAGTTTTGGAATTGTGTCCTCAAATATGGTCAGGAATCTAGGATTTATCTTGAGGTCATAAAAAATAAAAAAACCGCTCCAATGGATGAGAAAAAAAAATTGTATGACGTGGAATTTGATTGAAAAAGGAAGTTGTCACTTTGTGTGTGTCACAGGAGTCTCAGCTCTCAACTCCCCGACTTCTTCCACAGTCAAGACCCGCTGTCCCAGCGATTTCGACCATGGCTGACATGAATCAACCTCCTGCACCTCGTTTGGGTTGAAAATGAATGGTCGGGGGGCTTTAGGCCCTCACGTTCCGGCTGACTGCGCAACCACCACCACCACCCCATTTTCTACCACCAGGACACCCGCTCCCATCCTGTTTTCGACCACCCCCAGCTAGCCTACACTCCCCGCACTCCGTTTCCATTGAAAACGAGTGACCAGGGGGTCTCAAGCCCTCAAGCCCAACCACCACCAGACTCCCTTTTTCTACTACCACCCCATTTTCACCCACCAGGATGCCCCTTCCCACCCCGTTTTTGACCACCCCCAGCCAGTACATGCCCCCCACGACTCGTTTCTATAGAAAAGGAGAGGCCGGGGGGTCCAAATCCCTCGTGTTTCTGCCTTCTGCCTCACCAGCCTACCCCCCTTTTTTTGTTCACCAGGACCAGTCCCCCCCACCCCTTTTTTGACCAACCCTGGCCAGTATATGTCCTCCGCACCCCATTGCCATAGAAAACGAGAGGCCAGGGGATCCTAATCCCTCGCGTTTCCACCTTTTGCCCCACCAGCCCTCCCCATCTTTTTGACCACCATGACAGCTCCTGCCCCATTTTCATCCAAACCCGGCCAGTACATGTCCCCCATGCCACGTTTCCATGGCAAACAAGACAACGGGGGGTCTGGCACCCTCATTGCCATCTTCTGCCCCAACAGTCTCCCCTTACTTTTTTTGACCACCAGGATGACCCACACCGTTTTCGACCATCCTCCAGCCAGCCCCTGCACTTCGTTACCATAGAAAATGAGAGGAAAGGGGTTTCTAAGCCCATGTTTCCACCTTTTGCACCCCCTCCCTCACCTTCTTTGTATCTAGTAAACTGACACCCAAAGTGGGATTATCACATTATGCTGTCAGATGAAGTCCTGTGAAGAAGATTGTAGGGAGAAACTTGTTTAGTTTTTCAAGGGCTAGAAGTGCATATACTGTGTTTTCCTTTATTTTTGTCCTTTGAGCTATGAGTGCCATGAATTATTAAAAGGCTGTAAATCTTGGCCAAAACAATATCTTGTGGTGGGAAATGACATTGTGGGGAATGACTCTGAATACAAAATGATGAAAGAACTCGTTCATGCCATGCGAAGCACTGGCCCACTAAACAAGTTATAATGGGCACTACATTGTCAGGCAGTCCTGGAATCTGCACCAGCTTTGGAGGTTTGTCCAGTTCAACAAACAAAGTGTCAAGTACTCTTTTGCCATGACTTGCTTTCATTGACTGCCAGCCAACAACAAATCCTTCTTGTCCTTTTGTAATGCAGAGCTCAGTGGAATCATTGTTACGAAGCATCACAGGCATACCAAGACACAATGAGAGTTTCCCAGCAAAGTTATCAGTAGCAGCATGTCGCACTTTCCATATGTCTCTTTGTGTAAAGTCTATGTCACTAGATTGATGTATAGCTTTTGATTTGGACTTGTTTCTCACAGAATCCTTGTCTTTTCCCCACTTGTCAATGGAATAGAAGTTGGTCAAGTTTTGGTTGGTGTCAGAAGCAAATCTTTCACATCCAAGAAGATTGATTTGATCCTTTTGTGAGTGAATGCCACATATAATAGGAACATTTCTAAACTTCTTAGAGGCAATATTGGGCTGGTCTGGACGTTTGCCTGCAATTCTGCTTCTCAAAAACTGAATGTCGTGTGGAGTACATTTACCATGAGGCATGTTGACCAGGGCTGTCCTGAACAATGCATCCTCAGCTGTTTGAGTCCTCTGTCTCATGTTTTCTCTGAGAATAACCACTGTGGTCACCTGATGCCAGAGTGCTTTTCCAATGGCATTTTCCTGAGAGTGTGTTGTCAAGGCTGATGTGAGCTGAGTGCCAACTGTTCCACTATACAATGGTGCACCTCCAACTGGTGGTAACTGTGCAAAGTCTCCAGCAAATATCATGTTGATTCCACCAAATGGGACGTCATGTATATTCAGAGCTTTGGCTAGTCTAGCACTGATTTTGTAGAGATCATGACAAGACAACATTGAGACTTCATCAATGAAAATGTACTCAACTCCATCTAGTCTACCTTTGAGCTGAGCAATGCCCATTGCTTCATTTCTATTTGACATGTTTGGATTGATGCCCAGGAAGTAGTGATAAGTGGAGCCATTTTGGAGAGCTGCAGATGTACCAGTAGGACCAAGAATAACAAATCTGTGAGACTCATGTACATTGTCAACGAAATTAACAACTGCTTTGATGACTTGTGATTTTCCAGTGCCAGCCATTCCAGCAATATTCATTTTCAACTGGTCACTACTGGGAGATGAAGCATGATTTGCAATAATGCTAAAAGCTCTTTTCTGCTCAGTGTTCAAGCTGAATTTTCTGACTGTGGCATCAATTAGCTGTTGTCGCTGGGCATTTTCAGCCCTGAAAGTTTGCATCAAGTATGATTGGTCCACAATCATCACATCATTGTCATTTGGATCAGTATATGTTTTGTGTGACATAGACTTTGAGTTGGCAGGAATGTGTTGATTTCTCTCATCTAGTATTTCTTGTCTCTGTTCTTGGACAACTTGTTTCCATTGAGTACCAGGTTGATTCATTTTAACTTCAAGTGGAGCACAATTTACAGTAATAGAACCATCTGGACATGGATCAAGCCAACCAATATTTCTGACAATGTTTTCAGTGGCATCCATTTGAGCTTTGATCAGTCTACCATGTTGACCAAGTTCAGAATATTTGTTAGTGCCATAATCTGCATTGTTTTTGTCCTGCTCATAATTGTCATCACCAAAGTCACCACCATTTTGCATGTTGTCGTCATCTAAGTGTGACATAATGTCTGAAGTCATAAATTGAGGACAAGTACCATCTAACACGGCTCCTTGTCTAAGCTGAGCAGAGTAGTCATCTCTGGCATCAAGGCATTCATATCTCAGATTAAAGTTGTCCATGATTTCTAATTGTCTATCAGTGAATCCATGATCAGTAAATGCTTCATCCCATGATTCTAGTTCACTTTTCAGGTCATGACCAGATCTCCATGGTTTGAACAGAGTGAGCATTGTGGTGCAATAGTATTCTCTGTCTCCTCTATCACATCTGGGCAGTGAGCCACCAACAAAGTTTGGAACAACATGCTGTTTCTTGGTACTGAATTCTATGCAGTGTGTTTCATATAATGGGTGATCTTCTAGGAAAAGCTTGGTATCTTCTTGGACCAGCTTAGTGCTATCAGAGTTAGTGCCCTCTGAATCACAATCTATGAAAGTGTCATTATCTTTGATGTTCAGATGATCAAATTCTATGCTTAAGTCACTACTAGTAGATACATTAGATCTCAAAGTTTTTTTGTGAGTTGCAGTTTGTGGCTCAGAGTCCAAGACATCTAACTCATCATCACTGTTTATTTCATCATGAGGTTTTTGAATGTTTCTCTTGACTCTTTCTGCACCCTGCACCCATTCATATAAATTCATGTCTTCATAATGAGGTGGTCTGTATATATAGTCATGCACAGCAGATAGTCCTATGAATTTTCCCTTTTGATTGTGCAGTACAACTTTTTCAGAGTCAACTTGCATGTCATCATTTTTATCTGGATTCCAAGCTTTCTGTACTTCTCTCACATAGTTTCTCCAATAAACAGAAATGAATTTATGACTAGTATAATGGTCAGGGTTGCCAAGCAGATACATTGAAGCCATTGGTCCCCCAATTTCAAGTTTTGCAGTCAAAGCATTAATGATCTGGGTGATGAGTTTTCTAGCTTTGTCTTTTCTTTTCATGGATCCTCCAAGCATTTCTGAGTTTCTGTCAAACACACTTCTAATGGTATCAAATATGCTATATGTTTTCAATCCAGGTTTTGTAATATATTCAGAGATATATGCCTCAATGGCTTTGATTGCAGTACCAGAAAGAAGGCTTGTAACATCAGAATTGCAGCGAAGTAGAAATGTCACAAGTGGCGTCAATGTATTGATCCAAGCTTCACCCTTTTTCATATTCAATGCACCAGTTTTTGGATCTACTTGTGTTGATTCAAACAAAGGTCTGGGAAATCTAGCTTTGCATTTACCATGTTTGTTTATGCAATTGGGTCTATCTTTTCTCTGGAATTTCTCATTGTTTGAACTATTTCTGCCACAATTATGAACATTGGAGTGTAAAATCAGATGATCAACAGTGTTTGCAAATCTGTCCCACCATGAAGTCACCTGTTTGCAGTCATTGCAATTATTGTCACTGTTCACATCATGCCTAATTGTACACATAGGTGGGGGTGCTTCAGGCAGAGTCTGAGTGGGATCCTTATAGTCTTGTTGTTCAGAATTTTGGTTGGCTTTAGCTTTGACTTCATCCATTGTTCCAGTCATGAATTCACCAATATGCACGCTTTCTAGATACTGAACGAAAGCTTGTTGGAAATCTGACATGGGATCCATTATTCTATCTCTGATTTCCTGAGGTGACAGACATCCTTTGAGCCATAGTAGCATGTGCATGTGAAGTGTGAGACGTCCTTGTTGCTCCACTGTGCCATAGTATGCCTTGGTGTCACCATAAAAGCCAGAATGGTTTGAACCAACACCAAGAACATGTTTGATAAACAGTTCTACCATAAAGTGAAAGAATCTAGCACCAGCCACTGGATTTTCTGCAATAAGTCTGTACCGCTCATCATACCCTCTCAGCTCTGGTATACAAGTTTCTTTGGTATCAGCAAAATATAAAGACAGTGGATGCATGTTATCTGCAGGTGAAAATGTAATGAACCAGGAAGGTGCACCCACAAAGGACATCAGAGACCAGACTTCATTTCTCATATATTTCTTGCTTGTGAGTGATCCTTTTACATGACTTCCTACATGATCAATATCTTTTATTAATTGGAAACATAGCTTCTCTTCATCTGTTTCTGGAGTGACATGTTCACCATCTTCCATTTTTCTAGCAATGTTATTCAACACTCCAAGGTCCACATCCATCAATCTTTGTGAAATGTGTTCAAATTTTTCCTTTTCAGCTAATAAATAGCCTGCAGTGGTAGACTCTTTGATTTGCTCATGATTGAATGCAATCAAAGGAAAGTGTGGATCCTTTTGAAACCTCTTGTCATAGTACATTAACAAGTGTCTCTTGTGTTTGATTTCAGAAATCTGGCCTTGAATCAGTGAGTTACCAATGCCACCCAGTCCATAGGGAAACAACCATGGCATCATTCGAGGGAACAACTGAGGATTATTGTAGATGGATTGTGGATCACTCTCATGTCCAATTGCCAGGATCTTTTTATTATCCATCAAATGTTTTAAGGCAATGGCTTTTATGGCTTTGATACTTTTGGTGGAGTACTCTTCACCTGTCAGACCATGAACTACAAATGGACACATGCCAATCTCAGTTCCTTCTTCCTCTTCCATGTCATTAACAGCAGTGGCTTCTGGATTTTTGTTGACAAAGGATTGTCTGTACTCTACCACAACTGGTATGTCATTCTCAGGATATTGCATCAAGTTTTCTTCTGAAATCTCCAAGTCAAAATAGTCACAGTGATTGAGTTTTAACCAGTTCAAAGCAGTGGCGACTTTGTTTCTCCTCACAAGCAATGGTGTTCTCTCAAAATCAGATTTTGTAGGCTTACATGGTCCAGTATAAATGAATGCAAGTACTTCATCCAACTCATCAACAGGTGGGGGTAAAATATCATATATCTTGGGAGTTGGATTAGCAAATGTAATGGCATTTGCTCTCATTTTGTGCATTCCTGAAGAAACTCGAACTATGCATCTATTGTGTCTCACTCTAGCAATTAAGAGTTGTTCTGCATAAGACAAATTAGTCAATTCATTAGGAATCTGTCCAAGCCATAAACCATTTGCCAGCGACATAGCAGGGCATTTTCCCTTGACCAACGACTTGTAACACTTCTTACAAATGCTAGGAAGATCTTCAATTATTATGGGGCTGTCTGATGATTCAATGGGATCATTTATAGACAAGCGCTCTGTTTGAGTTATACCAGATTGTTCCAAACAACTTAAATTTAACTCTGTGTAACTTTGCAATTGATACACTGGAGTCAATCTTCCACAGACAGCACAACCAGATTCAATAAATTTGTTGGGAGAGGAATCTCCACAAAATCCTGAAATAATATTGTGTTGCAATTTCGCTGAAGGTGGTTCTGGAGGGAATTGAATATTATCTCTGTATGTTTGAACAGCAATCTGATTTGTTTGTGCATGCTGCTCAGGGTGGTTCATGGTATGTTTTCTAACTGCATTTAATGTGTGTTGCAGATGCTTGTCATGATGATCAACTTTGAACTTTGTAACAGCTGCAAGGTTTTGTGTTGCATGCTTCTCAGGATGTTCCAGATGAAATTTCTGGACAGCTGTCAAATTTTGTTTGCCATGTTTCTCTGGATTTTCGCTCTGAAATTTCTGTACAGCTGCTAGATGTTGTTTGGCATGCTTGTCAGGATTTTCACTGTGATATTTCTGTACAGCTGCCAGATTTTGCTTTGCATGTTTGTCAGGATTTTCATTCTGAAATCTTTGTACAGCTGCCAGATTTTGTTTGCCATGTTTCTCTGGATTTTCATACTGAAATTTCTGCACAGCTGCAAGATTTTGTTGGGCATATTTGTCAGGATGTTGTGCTTTAAATTTATTGACTGCTCTGGTGTGTGACGTTTTCTTGTGACTTGCAATTGTGTCTTCATCAATCAATTCAAATACTGACACAAAAGTAGGGCAGCTGGAGCACACATGATTCTGTATTGCAGTTTGAAGTACTGCATGATTCATTTTTGAGTGCACATGGATGCTATGGCTAGCTGCAATAATTTTCAAATGTGCAATGGTTAATTTAGGAGTCAACAGTGCAAATGGGTGATTTACAATTACAAATGACTTCTCAGCTGATGATTTCAGTGAGAGGGCTTCTTCTTTTGACATGTAAGAGTGGAATTTACATTTAAATGCATCACTATCATTGTCATTGGTTGATGCAGGAATTAGTTCATGAAGTGAGAATACATTTGCTTTGCCTCCACCAATACATTCAATATGAATATTAGCACTGAAAGGTATTTTGTCAAACTTGAAAATGTCATATAATTTCGAAGTTTTATTGCAAATATAGTAAGCAGACATTTTAAAAGCAAGGAAATGATACAGAACTAAGACAAGCAACAGAATTTACAGGTAGTTTGTTTATATATTCTAAGTAAGCTCTAAAATCATGTTTTCTGAACAGATTCTGTTGAAGTTTCAACTTAACATACATGCACTTATTAGCAATGCTGGTTGTACAATAATACTCAGAAAGCAAAACACACATGTTCAAGAAGATTCTGGCATATAGTTCAAATACAAAAGAGGGATGAGCTGATTGACAACTAGAAAGAACAAATTCACTACTGTTGTGGATACTTGTGATTTTTTCCGAGATTTGTGATGTGAAACAACAGGTAGACTGATGAACAGAGACTAAACTTGGTAAATAAGTGGGATTTTCATATTTTGTCAGATTGTCTTTATAAAAATTCAATGTAACAGGGCATAGAATGACCTTTTGTATGACAGACACAGTTGGTATGACATGGACATTTTGTAGGACATTTCCAGGAGGCACAAGGCCAATTCTAGTAACAGCACATTGTGTCCAAGACATTGCAAGAATAGAAATCACTAGATATTGCAACATTTTTAACATTGTTATAGCCAATTTTGTGGTTTTCACATTGAGTGTGTGATCATTGATCATATGAGCATCACTCAGGCATTTTGCCTTGAGGCCATTGGGTGCATAATCATTGACTGTTTGAGCATTGCTCACATGGGCATCGCCCAGGCATTCCGCCTCTTGCCCATCGGGCGCATGGTCATCGACCGGATCAGCATTAACTGCACACACATAAAAGTGAAATATACCAGAATTTTTGCATTTTTGAACTATACAAGGCAAGTTATATAAGCATGCAATCCTGAATGGTGAGAGATTCATACCTGAGCTAGTAAATGTCCAAAGTAAACCTGCAAGTCAACAAATGAGCTCATATAATCTCATAGGGTGAAAAAATGCAAAATTCACACATACCTGGAAAGTTGAGGAGGAAACATGCTATAAAATGATAAATTATGTTAACAAACAATAATATATACAAAGAGAAAACATTACCAATAACAAAACAGAGCCAAATAAAAGAAAAGACATAAAAATCAGAAGAATATTTGACTTTTACATCTACAAAAAAACTTATCTCAGCATTGGACCCTGAATGATGCAGGGACATCACCTGATCCAGATTGCATTTTTTCGGAGTCTGAATATGAAAAACTGAGCTTAAACAAGCATAAAAGGTGAAAAAACATGCAATTTATACATACTTTGAAAATGAACAGGGAGATGGGCTGTAAAATGATAGGTTATGTTAAGAAACAATAATATTTACAAATTGAAGACATTACCAGTGATCCAGGAAACAAAACAGAGCCACAGGAAATAAAAAGCACAAAAATCCGAAGAATTTTTAACTTTTATGTCTATAAAAGGAAATGTTATGTCAGCATTGGACCCTGAATGGTCCAGGCACATCACCTGATCCAGAAAACATTTTTTCGGAGTCTGAATATGAAAAACTGGGCTTAAACAAGCCAAAAAGGTCAAAAAACGCGGACTTAACACACTAAATGGGGAAGGTGGTGGTTCAGGTTCAAGAAGCAAAAGCACAATAAGGTTCAAAGTCTGGGTTCAAATGGTGATCTGACTAATGATTATATAATCATGATTATATAAGAAACTTGACCAAAACCAAAATTGAAATACAAAGTAATCTAACCATATTGGGTTTGTTTATTTGTATTTGTTTGTCATGTGGCCAAGTTGCAACATCACTCACAAATGTCCAGTGATAATATTTCTAAAAGAGAACATGATTTGTCGTTGTTTACATCTATTTGTATTTGTTTACTAAAGCTCAAATAGGACCACGAAGACCAAAACACATGATGAAATGTGTATTAGTGTGTTATATAATTAGATTTGCTACATGCAATGAATGTTATGGTGATCAATATAAAATTTAGCAAACTTTATGTAAAATTGCCTTATATGGTTAGACTGGTCACATGTGACTGTCACCATTGTGATCAGCAAACAATTTGGTATATAATATCAAAAATTACCTGATATGGTTAGATCGGTCACATGTGACTGTCACACCTTGCCTGAAATGGTTATCTTAGTCAGCAGTTCAAATTTCAGCTGAGTCTGAGAAGAAATGAAGTCAGTATGAATATTTTGAATATAATTAGAAGGTAGTTTGTATTTTCTGAGACAACCCATATTTGGATGCTTATGTAAGCTTGTCCACACATGGCCCCAACTGCATCTTATTTTCCAGTATTAGAAGTAGAATCATATCTCTTGCACAAAAAAATTCTGTCTATAGGTGATCAACTTTATTAATTAATCAATCAATTGATTAATTAATTACGAACCCTCACTGAACCAGGTCTGATAAAGAACGAGTCTTTTAATAAATTAAAAGAACTCGTAACTCTCAGCCATAAAGCAATTGCTCAGGGAGCAACAGGTCAACTGCCAAACACAACTGCCCCCCAAACAGTGTGCTGACAATTAACTCACATTTGCTCAACCCTACTTCTCCATGACCCTGAATGCTACACAACAGATTACCACATTGAAGAAAGCCGTGCTTGACCTCAAGGAGGATGCTCAAAGACTCTGAGCATAAAAGGCTAGTACAAGGTTCCTCTTTTTACAGTGTCTGATATCATGGTCCGAAAGTTGTGTAAGGTCAGTGTCTCTGGAACAAGAGTTGCCTGTAATCATTCCATCATGATACCACACTTGTTTCTGTGCAGTAATAATACGTGAGGTGAAATGATATTGACCATGATATACAATGCCTCTAAGTTCTAATGTCTTTGTGCCAGTCTCTGAAACAAATTCTAGTCTATGACTGGTTTCAATGTTTTTAAATGGATACTCTAGAACAAGAATGTGTGGTGCTTCATTATAAAATACAACTTGATTCATTCTGCTATTGCAATCAGGACATCTTCTATTGGTTTTCTGTGACAAGGTATCAATCCACTTCATTGTAGACTGTTTAATTGTGTCATCAGCATGTAACACATAGCCTAGTCTGTCATCAATGGGTTCTTCTGCAAAGTCACATTGAGAACATTCATGTTGAGAAGAGGCTACAATGTCATTGACTTTAAACAACTCCATAGCCAGATTTGCCACACTGATGCCCATTGTTCCTCTAGGAAAGTCTGTAGGATTCATGTTATGCAGTGTAGTTCTAAGGTGATCTCTTAGCTGTTCAAATGCCACATTTTGGTGCAACACCTGTGGAAAACCATGAGACAATGTGCTCAAATGATCATTCATGCTTCTGAATACTGTGGACCACTCTGCATGATTGTCCTTCCACAGATTGAACAGAATCACCAACAATGAGTCATATGCACAGCTGTAGTCATTGCTATCCCAGATTAGTCCAGTTGGAGAGTTAATAACCTGTTGCTTGCTTGTGGATCCTTTGTTGACATTGTCTTTGGTGATCCGAGGCCTTTTAGCTACTGGTTCATTGTTGGTGTCAAGTGAATGTTTGTGGGTTGAACCAATAGCAACTGAGCCTTTTGCTGGAACAAATGAAGTTGCAATTACAGCTGCTTTCTGTTTTCCTTTGCCTTTTTCAACCAATTGCCATGGGCTATCAGGGATTGTATGAGCCAATATTAGTGGATCAGTTGGTGACCATTTAATAGCATTGTCAGTTTTGGCAGGAACATAGTGAATTCCCTTCCATTGCTGAAAGTTTCGAAGCATAACAGAGCGTGTACCAGCATCAATGTGGACAGGTAAAGTACCCTCATATCTGATCCTGGTAATCTCATCCAGCAATTCCAGTTCTCTAAATTCTTGTCTCAGATATCCAGAACAACCTCTAGTGATTACTTTAGTGTCAAAGCCCTGAATTATTACAGTTCCAGCCGCAGAGGCACTTCTAGACAATGAAGAATAATATGACATGTGGTTGAAGCAACTGTTTAAATGCACAACATTGAATGGACGTGTTTTTCCTTGAGCAGCATGAGCAGTCATTGCAAAGTTAGGTAGCACCCAGACTTGTTGTCTCTCAATGGATTCCTTTAGGTCACTGGGAAATACACACTGAATTGTCTTGGTGTTTTTCACAATGGGCACTACATTATCAGGCAGTCCTGGAATCTGGATCAGCTTTGGAGGTTTGTCCAGTTCAACAAACAAAGTGTCAAGTACTCTTTTACCATGACTTGCTTTCATTGACTGCCATCCAACAACAAATCCTTCTTGTCCTTTTGTAATGCAGAGTTCAGTGGCATCATTATTGCGAAGCATCACAGGCATTCCAAGACACAATGAGAGTTTTCCAGCAAAGTTATCAGTTGCAGCATGTCGCACTTTCCATATCTCTCTTTGTGTATCAAAGTCTATGTCACTGGATTGATGTATAGCTTTAGATTTGGACTTGCTTCTTACAGAATCCTTGTCTTTTCCCCACTTGTCAATGGAATAGAAGTTGGTCAAGTTCTGGTTGGTGTTAGAAGCAAATCTTTCACATCCAAGAAGATTGATTTGATCCTTTTGTGAGTGAATGCCACATATGATAGGAACATTTCTAAAATTCCTGGAGGCAACATTGGGCTGGTCTGGACGTTTGCCTGCAATTCTGGTTCTCAAAAATTGAATGTCCTGTGTGGTACATTTGCCATAGCGCATGTTGACAAGGGCAGTTCTAAACAGTGCATCCTCAGCTGTTTGTGTCCTCTGTCTCATGTTTTCTCTGAGAATCACCACTTGTTTAGTGGGCCAGTGCTGCGCATGGCATGAACGAGTTCTTTTTTTCCCCTCCTCACTTTCATCATAGCAACCTCTCACCATAGCAACATAAAAATAGAAGAAAAAACCTGCATAGCATGTCTCAACTTCCTCTCCCACTGTCATGTCTTCTTTGCTTCATCATTATGCAATACTCTCAGCCAAAAAAGAGAGCAACACAATACATCAACTGTTAAATACAACTGTCTTTAAACAGTATGATAACAATTGACTTACATTTGCTAAACTTCTCCATAACTTTGCTGCACAACAGATGATAACATGAAGACAGCTGTACTTGAGTGGGCCAATGTTGCATATGGCATGAACAAAGTCTTGTTTCTATTATTGAATTTTTATTTGTATGATTATTACAAACATCAATAAGTGATTTTGCTTGAAATATATAATCAGTATATAATATATACAGCGATATCACATTGAATTATATGTTTTAAGTAAAAATATCATTATATCATCTGAGTTACACTAATTTCTGCTTATATGGCTGATATTTCTATATATAGTAACAGTGGTCACATGTGACTATGACTCCTGTGATCACCTTGAAATTTAGGATATATGGTGTAAAATTGCCTTATATAGTTAGACTGGTCACATGTGACTATCACCATTGCGATCAGCAAAAAATTTGCTATACAATATCAGAAATTGCCTTATATGGTTAGAGTGGTCACATGTGACTGTCACATCTGACCCGAAATGATAATATTAGGCAGCAGTTCAATTTTCAGCTGAATCTGATAAGAATTAAGGCCAGGATAAATATTTTGAATATAATTGTATTTGTGTAATGAATATGATGAGCAGTATGTGATTTAGCATATATTATGCAAAATTACCATATATGGTTAGACTGGTCACATGTGACTGTTACCATTGCGATCAGCAAAAAATTTGGTATATAATATCAAAAAGTACCTTATATGGTTAGACTGGTCACATGTGACTGTCACACCTTGCCCGAAATGTTTATATTAGTCAGCAGTTCAATTTTCAGCTAATTCCGATGAGAACTGAAGGGTGTATGAATATTTTGAATATAATTGGGAGGTAATTTGTCTTGTGTAAGACATCCCATATTTGGATGCTTATGTAAGCCACTCCAAACATGGCCCAGATTTTATGTTACATTCCAACATAAGAAGTAGAATCATATCTCTTGCCCAAAAAAAATTTCTCTATAGGCGATGCAAAAACATTAATGAATTAATTAATTAATTACGAACCTTCACTGAACCAGGTCTGATAAAGAACGAGTCTTTTAATAAATTAAAAGAACTCGTAACTGTGGTCACTTGATGCCAGAGTGCTTTTCCAATTGCAGTTTCCTGAGAGTGTGTTGTCAATGCTGATGTGATCTGAGTGCCAACTGTTCCACTGTACAATGGTGCACCTCCAACTGGTGGTAACTGAGCAAAGTCTCCAGCAAATATCATGTTGATTTCACCAAATGGCATGTCATGAATGTTCAAAGCTTTAGCTAATCTAGCACTGATTTTGTAGAGATCATGACAAGACAGCATTGAGACTTCATCAATGAAAATATAGTCAACTCCTTCTAGTCTACCTTTTAGTTGAGCAATGCCCATTGCTTCATTTCTATTTGACATGTTTGGATTGATGCCCAGGAAGTAGTGATAAGTTGAGCCATTTTGTAGAGCTGCAGAAGTACCAGTAGGACCAAGAATAACAAATCTGTGAGACTCATGTACATTGTCAAAGAACTCAACAACTGCTTTGATGACTTGTGATTTTCCAGTGCCAGCCATTCCAGCAATATTCATTTTCAACTGGTCAGTGCTGGGAGATGAAGCATGATTTGCAATAATCCTAAAGGCTCTTTTCTGCTCAGTGTTCAAGCTGAAGTTTCTAACTGTAGCATCAATTAGCTGTTCTCTCTGTGCATTTTCAGCTCTGAATATTTGCATCAAGTATGATTGGTCCACAATCATCACATCATTTTCATTTGAATCAGTATATTTTTTGTGTGAAGTAGACTTTGAGTTTGCAGAAATATGTTGATTGCGCTCATCTAGTAGTTCTTGTCTCTGTTCTTGAACAAGTTGTTTCCATTGACTACCAGGTTGATTCATTTCAACTTCAAGTGGAGCAGAATTTACTGTAATTGAACCATCTGGACATGGATCAAGCCAACCAATGTTTCTGACAATGTTCTCAGTGGCATCCATTTGAGCTTTGATCAGTCTACCATGTTGACCAAGTTCAGAATATTTGTTAGTGCCATAATCTGCATTGTTTTTGTCCTGCTCATAATTGTCATCTCCAAAGTCACCACCATTTTGAATGTTGTCATCATCCAAGTGTGAAATCATGTCTGAAGTCATAAATTGAGGACAAGTACCATCTAACACTGCTCCTTGTCTAAGCTGAGCAGAGTAGTCATCTCTGGCATCAAGGCATTCATATCTCAGATTAAAGTTGTCCATGACATCTAATTGTCTATTAGTGAATTCATGATCAGTGAATGCTTCATCCCATGATTCCAGTTCACTTTTCAGGTTATGACCAGATCTCCATGGTTTGAACAGAGTGAGCATTGTGATGCAATAGTATTCTCTGTCTCCTCTATCACGTCTGGGCAATGAACCACCAACAAAGTTTGGAACAACATGCTGCTTCTTTTCACTGAATTCTATGCAGTGTGTTTCATACAATGGGTGATCTTCTAGAAAAAGCTTGGTATCTTCTTGAACCAGCTCAGTGCTATCAGACTCAGTGTCCTCTGAATCACATTCTATGAAAGTATCATTATCTTTGATGTTAAGATCATCAAATTCTATGCTTAAGTCATTACTGGTAGATACATTAGATTTCAAAGTCTTTGTATGAGTTGCAGTTTGTGGCTCAGATTCCAAGACATCTAACTCATCATCACTGTTTATTTCATCATGAGCTGGTTGAAGATTTCTCTTGACTCTTTCTGCACTCTGCACCCATTCATATAAATTCATGTCTTCAAAATGAGTTGGTCTGTAAATGTAGTCATGCACAGCAGATAGTCCTATGAATTTTCCCTTTTGATTGTGCAGTACTACCTTTTCAGATTCAACTTGCATTCCAGATACATTGAAGCCATTGGACCACCAATTTCAAGTTTTGCAGTCAAAGCATTTATGATCTGGGTGATGAGTTTTCTAGCTTTGTCTTTTCTTTTCATGGATCCTCCAAGTATTTCTGAGTTCCTGTCAAACACACTTCTGATGGTATCAAATATGCTATATGTTTTCAATCCAGGTTTTGTAATATAGTCAGAAATATATGCTACAACAGCTTTGATTGCAGTACCAGAAAGAAGACTTGTAATATCAGAATTGCAGCGAAGTAGAAATGTCACAAGTGGTGTCAATGTATTGATCCATGCTTCACCCTTTTTCATATTCAATGCACCTGTTTTTGGGTCTACTTGTGTTGATTCAAACACAGGTCTGGGAAATCTAGCTTTGCATTTACCATGTTTGTTCATGCAACTGGGTCTGTCTTTTCTCTGGACTTTCTCATTGTTAGAACTATTTCTGCCACAATTATGAACATTGGAGCATAAAATCAAATGAGCAACAGTGTTTGAAAATCTGTCCCACCATGAATTGACCTGTTTGCAATTATTACAATTGTTGTCAATGTTCATATCATGCTGAATTGTACACATGGGTGGGGGTGCTTCAGGCAGAGTCTGAGTGGGATCTTTGTAGTCTTCTTGTGCAGATTTCTGGTTGACTTTAGCTTTGACTTCATCCATTGTTCCAGTCATGAATTCACCAATATGTACGCTTTCTAGATACTGAACAAAACATTGTTGGAAATCTGAATTTGGATCTATTATTCTATCTCTGATTTCCTGAGGTGACAAACATCCTTTGAGCCATAGTAGCATGTGCATGTGAAGTGTGAGACGTCCTTGTTGCTCCACTGTGCCATAGTATGCCTTAGTGTCACCATAAAAGCCAGAATGGTTTGAACCAACTCCCAGGACATGTTTGATAAATAGCTCTACCATAAAGTGAAAGAATCTAGCACCAGCCACAGGATTTTCTGCAATAAGTCTGTACCGCTCATCATACCCTCTAAGCTCTGGTGTAAAGGTTTCTTTGGTATCAGCATAATATAAGGAGAGTGGGTGCATGTTATCTGCAGGTGAAAATGTGATGAACCAGGAAGGTGCACCCACAAAGGATATCAGAGACCATACTTCATTTCTCATATATTTCTTGCTTGTGAGTGATCCTTTTACATGACTTCCTACATGATCAATGTCTTTAATTAATTGGAAACATAACTTCTCTTCATCTGTTTCTGGAGTGACATGTTCACCATTTTCCATTTTTCTAGCAATGTTATTCAACACTCCAAGATCAACATCCATCAATCTTTGTGAAATGTGTTCAAACTTTGCCTTTTCAGCTAATAAATAGCCACCTGTTGTAGACTTCTTTATTTGCTTATGGTTGAATGTAATTAAAGGAAAGTGTGGATCTTTCTGAAACCTCTTGTCAAAGTACATTAACAAGTGTCTTTTGTGTTTGATTTCAGATATGTTGCCTTGGATCAGAGAGTTTCCAATTCCACCAAGTCCATAGGGAAACAACCATGGCATCATTTGAGGGAATAACTGAGGATTATTATAGATGGATTGTGGATCACTCTCATGTCCAATTGCTAGGATCTTTTCATTATCCATCAAATGTTTCAAGGCAATGGCTTTTATAGCTTTGATACTTTTGGTTGAGTATTCTTCACCAGTCAAACCATGAACTACAAATGGACACATGCCAGTCTCAGTTCCTTCTTCCTCTTCCATGTCATTCACAGCAGTAGTTTCTGGCTTTTTGTTAACAAATGATTGTCTGTACTCTACCACAACTGGTATATCATTCTCAGGATATTGCTGCAAGTTTTCATCTGAAATCTCCAAGTCAAGATAGTCACAATGATTCAGTTTCAACCAATTCAAAGCAGTTGCAACTTTGTTTCTTCTAACAAGCAATGGTGTACGCTCAAAATCAGATTTTGTAGGCTTACATGGTCCAGTATAAATAAATGCTAGCACTTGATCGAACTCATCAACAGGTGGAGGTAAAATGTCATAAATCTTAGGAGTTGGATTGGCAAATGTAATGGCATTTGCTCTCATCTTGTACATTCCTGAAGAAACTCGAACTATGCATCTATTGTGTCTCACTCTAGCGATAAGAAGCTGTTCTGCATAAGACAAATTAGTCAATTCATTAGGAATCTCTCCAAGCCATAAACCATTTGCCAGAGACATAGCAGGGCGTTTTCCTTTAACCAAAGACTTGTAACACTTCTTGCAAATGCCATGAAGGTCTTCATTGATTATAGGGCTATCTGAAAATTGGATTAGATCATCAAATGAGAAGCACTCTTTGTGAGTTACACCAGATTGTTTCAAACAATTCAAATTCAAGTCTATGTAGCTTTGCAATTGCAGGACTGGTGTTAATCTTCCACAGACAGCACAACCAGATTCACTGAATTTGTTAGGAGAAGTATCTTGACAGAACTTGGAAACAATAGTGTGTTGCAATTTTGTTGAAGGTGGATCTGGAGGAAATTGAATGTTGTCTCTATATGTATTGACAGCAAGGTGATTGGTTTGGGCATGCTGCTCAGGGTGATTCATTGTATGTCTTCTGACTGCATTTAGTGTGTGTTTTAGGTGTCTGTCATGATGATCAACTTTGAACTTTTGAACAGCTGCCAGATTTTGTGTTACATGTGTCTCAGGATTGTCCAGATGAAATTTCTGTACAGCTGCTAGATTTTGTCTTGCATGCTTCTCAGGATTTTCCAGATGAAATTTCTGTACAGCTGCTAGATTTTGTCTTGCATGCTTGACAGGATTTTCCAGATGACATTTCTGTACAGCTGCTAGATTTTGTGTTGCATGCTTGGCAGGATTTTCAAGCTGAAATTTCTGTACAGCTGCCAGATGTTGTTTTGCATACTTGTCAGGATTTTCAAGCTGAAATTTCTGTACAGCTGCCAGATTTTGTTTTGCATGTCTTTCAGGATATTGTGTTTTGAATTTTTGAATAGCCA
The DNA here is from genome assembly GCA_963556145.1 of Hygrocybe punicea. NCBI lineage: Eukaryota > Fungi > Basidiomycota > Agaricomycetes > Agaricales > Hygrophoraceae > Hygrocybe > Hygrocybe punicea. Next base: position 3,394,958 of record OY744472.1, on the reverse strand, counting down.
GAAGGTTTTGTTTGGAATGCTTCTCAGAATTCTGATTTTTGAACTTATTAACTGCCATGATATTCAGGGTTTTCTTGCGACTTGCAATTGCTTCTTCATCAATTAATTCAAATACTGACACAAAAGTAGGGCAGCTGGAGCACACATGATTCTGTATTGCAGTCTGAAGTGCTCCATGATTTATTCTTGAGTGTACAAGAATGCTATGGCTAGCAGCAATCACTTTCAAACTTGCAATGGTCAATTTTGGAGTCAACAGTTCAAATGGGTGATTTACAATTACAAGTGACTTCTCAGATGATGATTCCAGTGAGAGTGCTTCATTTTTTGGCATGTACGAGTGGAATTTATATTTAGCTGCATTCATACTAGCATTATCATTGATTGAAGCAGGAACTAGTTCATGAAATGAGAATACATTTGCTTTTCCTCCACCAATACATTCAATATGAATGTTAGCATTGAAAGGTACATTTTCACACATGAACATGTCAAATAATTTCGAAGTTTTATTGCAAATATAGTGAGCAGACATTTGCAAAGCTAGGAAATGATGCAGAACCAAGACAAACAACAGAATTCCTCCATTGGCTAATATAGGTTGTTTGATTACATATTTCAGGTAAGCTTTAAAGTCATGTTTTCTGACTAGATTCTGTTGAGATTTCAACTTAATATACATGCATTTGTTAGCAATGCTGGTTGTACAATGATAGACAGAAAGCAAATCAAACATGTTCAAGAAGATTCTGGCATATAGTTCAAATAAAAAAGAGGGATGAGCTGATTTACAACTAGAAAGAACAAATTCAGTACTGTTGGAGATACTTGTGATTTTTTCAGGGATGTGTGATGTGAAAGAAGAGGTGGATTGGAGACTAATATTATGAATGGGGACTAAAATTGGTAAATAAGTGGGATTTTCATTCTTTGTGAGATTGTCTTTGTAAAAATTCAGAGTAACAGGGCACAGAATGACATTTGGTATTACAGAGACAGTTGGTGTGACATGGACATTTTGTATGTCACTTGCAGGAGGCACAAGGCCAATCCCAGTAACAGCACATTGTGCCCAAGACATTGCAATGATAAAAATCATAAGATATTGTGACATGGATGACATTTTTAACATTTTTGTGAACAGTTTTATAATTTTTTTGAAAATAGAAGCTGGATGACAATATGGATATGTCAAATATATCTGGAGAAGATGAATAAACAACATACCAATACAAATTCCAGGACATAAAGTGATAAAAATCGAAAAAATCCACAAAAATTTGCATTTTAAGGCTATATATGAATAAAATATGTAAACATTTGATCATAGATGATAAAAGATTCATACCTGAGGCCGAAAAGATCCACTGTAAAACTGTAGGTTAAGAAATGAGCTTATACAATCTACAAAGGTGAAAAAATGCGAAATTTCCACATACTTTGAATGTTGACAGGAAGATCAACTGTCCAATGATAGATTATGTCAACCAACAATAATTTACACCAATAAAAGACATTACCAGTGCTCCAAGATACAAAACAGAGCCAGAGAAAAGAAAAAGCATGAAAATCCGAAGACTTTTTGACTTTTTTATCTATAAAAGGGAATATTATGTCAGCATTGGACGCTGAATGGTGTGGAAACATCACCTGATCCAGGTCGCATTTTTTCGGAGTCTGAATATGGAAAACTGAGCTTAAACAAGCAAAAAAGGTGAAAAAACATGAAATTTGTACATACTTTGAAAATTGACAGGGAGATGAGCTGTAAAATGATAGATTATGTTGATAAACAATAAGATTTACAAATTGAAGACATTACCTGTGGTCCAGGAAAGAAAACAGAGCCATAGGAAATAAAAAGCACAAAAATCCGAAGAATTTTGCACTTTTATGTCTAAAAAAGGAAATCTTATGTCAGCATTGGACCCTGAATGGTCCGGGCACATCACCTGATCCAGAAAACATTTTTTCGGAGTCTGAATATGAAAAACTGAGCTTAAACAAGCCAAAAAGGTCAAAAAACGCGGACTTAACACACTAAATGGGGAAGGTGGTGGTTCAGGTTCAAGAGGCAAAAGCGCAATAAGGTTCAAAGTCTGGGTTCAAATGGTGATCTGACTAATGATTACATAATCATGATTATGTAAGAAACTTGACCAAAACCAAAATTGAAATACAAAGTAATCTAACCATATTGGGTTTGTTTATTTGTATTTGTTTGTTATATAACAATAATATAGGATCACTTCCAACTGTACAGTGATAATGCTAGCAGGAAAGAATATTATTTGTCTTTGTTTACATCTATTTGTATATGTTTACCAAAGCTTAAACAACAATGTGTACACTAAAACACATGATGAAATATATATTAGTGCATTATATAATTAGGTTTGTTACATGAAATGAAGACTATCATGATCAACATAAAATTTAGCATACATTATGTAAAATTACCTTATATGGTTAGACTGGTCACATGTAGCAACTAGAATCATATCTTTTGCCCAAAAAAAAAGTCCCCTACATACGATCAACTTCATTAATTAATTAATTACGAACCCTCACTGAACCAGGTCTAATAAAGAACGAGTCTTTTAATAAATTAAAAGAACTCGTAATAGATATGTTATGAAGAGACCCCTGACCCTTGTTGTGCTCTGTAGGTCCCCAGTACTCAGTGGTGACTTCCACAACTTGTTTCCATGTGTCCAGTGTCTTGGGTGTGTGCCGACTGGCGACATGTTCCTGCCCTGCGTCACTGCTGTAATCCATGACCTGAGCTTATCTCGGGTGGAAAATGACTTTGTCTCCTTCCTTACTTAGGTGCACCGCCAGGCAGCAAGGATGACTGCCATGTACATGGCCTCTGGTACCCCTTATAATACCTCTACATGTGCCTACTGGTCATGCCAGGATTAATGGTCACCCAGTGTGTCGCCACCTGGGTTCTACCTGACATCCTGTGTGCTGATCAGGTATGGTGTATGCGACAGGTTCCACAGGTGTCATGTACAGTGATAACACAGCACACTGCGATGTTGTGTGGTCTGCAGTCGGTGATAATATGGGTACATATTCACAGAATTTGGTATACAGAGTTACAAAGTTTCATAAAAAAAAACAATCCTGGTAAGATTACACAGTATACTCAGGCATAGTACCGAGCAGGATTGCAGCCTGAATATTGAGTGACAGCATTCGTGCAGGTAAATATACACCCCCAGACTTCTTTCTGTATGTGTTTGCTGTGTATAAGACAGTGACGAGGGACCTATAGGGTAGTTCCTGTTCGTAGGCTGGTAAAATATCAGCGAGTGCCTGCAAATTGGTTGCGAAGTCGGTGTCTGTGCCCCGAGCATTGTACACAGGAACTGGTATGAATCAGTGTCGCAATATGGCAGACAATATGGTATACACCAACCTGTGTCGCTACACGATAGTGTACGACCCTTAACCGAGGATACCACCTTCGAAACAGGGCTGTGGACTTTGCTAAAGATATCGGCATGTTTGCGAGGGGATACTTCAGGAGAGGAAGGACCATCGCCAGCTATATGCATACATGATGTCAGCGATAGTAAGAAACAGTGAGAGCTTTCCGAAACATACCATCAGCCCCACTTTCATACTTGGTCTGGAAATTAATGGCATCATATGCCATCTATCCAATAGAAAGGTCACTGCTGTTATCTGCATATCGGTAACAGGTAAACTTACCTGACCCACCAGCTGATTGGTACCGAAGACCATGCAGAAGAAAGAACCGAACCTTTCCCACTCGATGGTATGGAAAATGCCTGAGATGTATTTGAGTCGTGAAGTCCCTATCTGCTTGGCCATGGTAAGGTGGGACTCGTTGATGATGACTGTCGATACGAAGATAGCATTCTCGCTACTGTTGGCCAGTGTCACACACACATAATCTCCACCTCGGCAGGTCACAGATCCAGGACTAGCTCGGGAAGGATTGATATACTGCGCAGAATGAATGAACGAGATAGATTCCACAGCCATGCTTAAAGTGCACATTAGATCGTTTTATGATGAAAAACCATAGCTCATACCTAATGGTAAGGTCAGGCATACGATCATCATCAGTGAGACGACTCAGCAAAAATTGCCCAGTGCCAGGAAGGTCCGACGACGATACAAGAGTGCCGAGTCTGCATCTCATTTTAGCATTGTTACACATGAGAACAACAAGACTGACTTTAACTTCGGAATACCATCATATGTACCTTCTAAATTCTTGTCGTAAAATCCCTTATGATAGTCGACTTCGTCGATGGCTTGTGCAACTTCACAGATATGAGGCCATTGTCTGTGGGACATGTAATATGACATAAACAACCCTGACTAACGATGATCGCTTACTGGATTGTTTTCTTCCCTATAACTTGTTTACTTTTCGTTCCATGAACAGATCTGTGGTTTGTTCATTAAAATATGCATACATAATATAACCAAACGATGACTTACTGCCCAGCTCCAGACTGTGCAGCTGACTTTTGCACAGACAATTTACCATCTTTCGTATCGTTCCGATGTCTGCATTATAGTAGCAATTAGTAGATGTTCAATAACATGAATAATACACACAGTTCACTACTGTCATCAGCAATAGATCGCTGTGTCTGTGCCTTGTGCTTCTTCAGAGATCTGATTTCTACTGATCAAAATTGGGTATATTGCCGAAGATGATACATACATGTGAGCCTTTTCATCCTCTAAATCCGATTCCATAGCGACCTGCCTAGATCGCTTCACTGGTCGTGGTGCAGGAACCTTCTCCCTGCCTTTCTTCTTTCTACAGTGATAGCATAGGATTGTTATCGCAAGCAGTGAAAAATAAGTAGTACTTACACAGGAGTGGGTGATTCCTCCTTCCATTCGCTAGAGTTGTTAACAGTCAACTGTGTTATTCAGTATACATATCATAGCACTCACTCTTCATCCGACGAAATGGCTAGAGGGCTGTAATACAAAAGCAGTTATTATATGTAAAAAATTCAGTAATTGTCGACACCACACCGACCTCTCAGATCACCTGTTAGCTGGCTTCTTTCCTTTGGTGACCCTATACGATGATTAGGATGTGGTGATCATGAAAATTAGCATGGTGGTGACATACTGGATCTTCTTGGGGGGCATAATAGATGTGGGTAAAGACAACCGAAAAAGACATGCGAATTATATCTTTTTTCGGTTTCGGTTCTGCCACAACCACGGAGCTTCCTCTTTTGTCACTGCTTCGGACCTTGCTTTTCATCATAGCCTCGCCGAGAGAGGTGATGTGTCATATGAGCTGACATCCTCCCCGAACATTTAGAATATATTTTTACATGATATGGCCAATATTCATACCTCATCATGCTGTCAGAATCTACCACTCCAGTGGAGTACCACTACTCTCATATATATATCTGCTTGTATGATTTTTCAGTGTGTAGGGGGGCATAAAGATCCATGAAACACATACCTCACTCCATGGTCCGAAGAGCAGTGATCGGTTCTAGAGCAGATGAACAATTAAAACACTAAATATGGATCCTGCAGCTGACCTGTGCATTTTATTGACTCGGTCTCGGCATTCTATGGTTCGGTTGTGGCATTCTGTCGCCTGGACATCTGTATTCCATGAATTTGGACATCGGCTCTAATTCTGTGCCGAACAGGCCAACACTGACCATTAGTAGTTGATTTCATGGCATGCATGTAGTAGTAGTGCAACTCCATTCTGTGATGTTTGACCAATACGACACGAAAGCTGCCTGTAAGTACTATGAATGCTATCTATAAACCATAAATTTACCTGTATTAAATAGCTGCATCACTGCAAACTGTTATTGCTACATCGGCTGAAAAACAGCCTCTGAAACAGCTCATTGCTGCTCTCAAAGTGAGCGATTATCAAGGTGAATTAACTATTATACTCATCATGTAAAAGGACAGGGATTTTGTACGATCACTGGATGTTGTGTATGGTGGGGAACCTCAGAGATATCGCCTAGTTATACGAAGACAGGCTGCCAACTCTTCATCCGAGGAATTGGAAGAGGTTGTCCTGTTTATCCAGGGCATTTTGTGCCAGAAGGAACTGCCTCCTGTAGATGCACAGTATCGGTATGTTCACAATTAATACTGCTATTTTTATCGTCTAAATAGTACCTGTTAGACCTCATAAGCTTCGCAACCGACAATATTTACAACAATATATATCGATCACTGGAGCCAGTGCAGCAACCTTTAATGAAATCCTCCCTGCTATTCGAACTATCCATGCAAAGTTTGCACGCCACCTGCCAGCTGGACAACTTCTCGAATATCAGCTTTCATCTTTCAAGGATCATACCTCTTTTACTGCCAGCAACCGATACTTTTCGCTTGCAAAAGAGATTTCTAGTACTACTCCGATCACTTTTCCAGCAACGGTGGATCCACATTATGAGTTCTTTTAATTTATTAAAAGACTCGTTCTTTATCAGACCTGGTTCAGTGAGGGTTCGTAATTAATTAATTAATTAATTAATTGATTAATTAATTAATGAAGTTGATTGTATGTAGGGGACTTTTTTTTTTGGTAAAAGATATGATTCTACTTGTTATACTGAAAAATAACATGTGGTCCAAGCCATGTGTGGACAAGCTTACATAAGCATCCAAATATGGGTTGCCTCAGAAAAGACACATTACCTTCAAATTATATTCAAAATATTCATACTGACTTCAATTCTTATTGGAATCAGCTGAAAATTGAACTGCTGACTAATATAACCATTTCAGGCAAGGTGTGACAGTCACATGTGACCAATCTAACCATATAAGGCAATTTCTGATATTGTATAGCAAATTTTTTACTGATCACAATAGTGACAGTCACATGTGACCAGTCTAACCATATAAGGCAATTTTACACTATAAATGCTAAATTTTGAGCTGATCACAGGAGTCATAGTCACATGTGACCACTATTACTATATATGGAAATATCAGCCATATAAGCAGAAATGAGCTTAACTCAGATAATATACTGATATTTTTACTTAAAACATAAAATTCAATGTGATATTGCCATATATATACATTATCTTATATGCTAATTTATTTCAAGCAAAATTATGGTGTTCATAATAATCATACAAACAAAAATCCAATAAAAGAAAAAAGACTTTGTTCTTGCCATATGTAATATTAGCCCAATCATCAAGCACAGCTGTCTTCATGTTGTCATCTGTTGTACAGCATAGAAGGTCCTGGAGAAGGTAAGTCAATTATTATCATAATGTTTAGGAGGCAGTTGTATTTGACAGTTGACCTATTGCCTCCTCAACATTTCTTTTTTGGCTGAGAATATTATATAATGATACAGCACAGAAGACATGATAGTAAGAGAGGAGGTTGATGAACACTCAAGATACTTTATGTAGTTTTATTTTTTCTACTTTTCATGTTGCTGAGGTGAGAGATGGGCTTATTAGAATAATTGGCAGTATACAACATATACTATGTATCTTATACCATATGTAACATGCTTTATGCAATTGTTTACTTCATCATGGAAGTGGAGAGGGGAAAAAAAGAACTCGTTCATGCCATGCGCAGCACTGGCCCACTAAACAAGTGATGTATTAAAGACGATGTCTGGTTGTCACCTTGTCCATGCAGCCGACAATGTTGTCAAATACTATAAGCTTTGTGGAGACAGGTAAGAAATAAAATACTTCCCATATGATGGCAAATGGACACTTACTCGCAATTCTTGGGTCATAGCATGGAATCTTTTTCCCCTGCCAAGTTCTCTGTTGGTGATATCGTCGAACTCCAAGTCTCTTTTATGGCTGTTTCCACTCACAATCAATATCGAATGAAATCGATCTTACGATCAATAGCATTACTTAATGACTCACACACACAAGTACTCTTTACATTTAATTCGGGAATTTGTTTATACTGATTATGTTCTAACTGATATCTAGGATGCCTTTCATACACGTACATTCCATGCTACCAATACTGTGACAAACCCTGATTCTCAGCCGAGAATAATTGTAAAACGACGTGTTGGTTATGGTTCGGAAGATGATACACATAAGCGAATGCGCCAAACACAAATTGGTGAGGATGTTACAATGTTTTAAATTACTGTACTATTGTTCTATATTGTAGTGGCAACTGCTGTGTATTTTACAATGTATTTTATGGTAAATATGTATCTAATAGCTTTATTTGTAACGATGCAGAATCTCAACTTTTAAATGTGTTTGGTCCACAAACACAATGACCCCATTCAACATACATCATAACTAAGGCCATGCATGGGTAGGGGTGAACCTGTGGTTATTCCAAAATGGGTAACATGGGTTCAGTCACGGTATCGAAATCGGGACACCATGACCATACCGCACCCTTCATCTGGCATGCAGGTGGCTTTGGTTATCGGGACACATGAGTTAGCCCCCATGGGTACTCTCAAGAGCTAGTAAGTAATTAATTTTACCATTACTAATTAATTTTATTTATTTCCTAGACAAACTCACTCGAAAACAACAAAAAATCAGACCTGGACTCAGCAATGGAAACAATTCAACAAGGCTAGGAGGGTGGTGTACTCACCAAATGGCCCAGGTATGTGCACCGAACCCAGCTACATCCACATGGGCTAAACCACCAAACCACAGTGAGATGTGTTCGCGAGGTGTCCAGCACAGAAAGACATACAGAGACTTTGTGAATACATGCATATTCGTTGACTGACACATAGACATCATTCCTGAGGCCTCCAGCACCATCACTCATGTGGCACCCCAACCCCTCACAAATGATGTTACCCCTAAGCACACAACCCACTGGAGACCCCTGTCTACCTCGCAAGGGTGATGATGATGTCAATTGATGTGTGTCTAGCACACGCACCAGATATGGGTGTACTGGTTACCCGCTGTATGCGACCAATTTTCAGGTACAGTATGTACATGGTATCTGAATGGGTGCAGGCATGGTAGGTACAGGTGTGTCCAGAAATTGGACCCAAAGTATACCCATGTATGGCCTTAATCACAACTAATCTGTTTCGGTATGTGAGAGGCTTAAGTTTGGTTAAAATTTAAATACAAGATCCAAAATAAAAGGTGATTTACTGAGCAGCTCTATAATAACCTTTGTAATAGAATAATGTGTGAGAGTGATGGACTTAGTGTTGCTCAATATTATTTATTAGGTGATAGTGCATCAATTCAGGGTAAAGATTAGAACTATGTGAAGAATTTATTCATGCCAGCCCTCTAAAAAAGTAAAGCATGTTACATATGGCATAAGTGTTAGAAGTTGGTTGCCAGATAAACATTGATTAGATGCTAGAAGAATAGCTTAAGTAGAAGCTTGGACGAATCGGTTGATGGTGGACTGGTGTATCACTGGGGTAACCAATGTTCGACTAATCTGGAAGTTGGTATGCTAGTTATATATATAAAGTCATAGAATGAACCAAATAGAATGGTGAAGAATAAGACAACTAACTGACTAAATAGTCCAGACCGATGACGAAGAGTAGTGACTAATCGAATTGAATAAACACATACATTGTACGAGATTACCATTTGTCATAATAAGATACATAGTGCATGTTGCATATTGCAAGTTATTCTAATGGTCGATTTTCTGCAGCATTTAAATATGTTTTCAACATAGACGGGGTGCCAGTCGGAGCCGGGACCCGTAGCTGAGTCAGCTTCTCACTGCAGGCCTAGTTTTTTCAGTGTCAGTTGAATCTGGTTGAGTCATTAGAATATGACATGCCGAGACTTGGCAAAGGCATGATCACGTTGTTCTGAGTCGGGCAGATCTCCAAAATTAATGCAGAAATAAGTTTAATCTAGCTACTCCCCCCTTTCAGATTTTGGGTTTATTCCACTGTTTCAGGATGACGGAGCCTAATGATTTTTCTGGGGTCTTAGTGGCTGTTTGCCTTTGTCAATACAGAGTACAGCATATGGTGATAATCTATGTTTTTAGATTATTTAAATGCTACAGGAAGTCACCCAATAAGCCCACGTCCCACCTCACCAACATATAAATTAGGATAGGGTAAAACTGCATAGAGTGTCTTAAGTCTTTATTAACTTCCTCTCTATGTGCCATCTCCCCTGTGTTGCACTATGATGCAACATGAAGCAATTTCTCAGGGAGCAACAGATCAACTGCCAAATATAACTGCCTCTCAAACAGTGTGTTGACAATTAACTCACATTTGCTGAAACCTACTTATCCATGACCTTGAATGCTATACAACACTTTATCACATATAAACAGTCGGGCTTGAACTCAAGGAGGATGCTCAAAGACTTTGAGCATAAATTGCCAGTACAATGTTTCTATTTTTACAGTGTCTGATATCATGGTCTGAAAATTGTGTAAGGTCAGCATCTCTGGAACAAGAGTTGCTAGTAATCATTCCGTCATGATACCATACTTGTTTCTTTGCAGTAATAATGCGTGAGGTGAAATGATATTGACCATGATATACAACGCCTCTAAGGTCTAATGTCTTTGTGCCAGTCTCTGAAAGAAATTCTAGTCTATGACTGGTTTCAATGTTTTTGAATGGATACTCTAGAACAAGAATGTGTGGTGCTTCATTATAAAATACAACTTGATTCATTCTGCTATTGCAATCAGGACATCTTCTATTGGTTTTCTGTGACAAGGTATCAATCCACTTCATTGTAGACTGTTTAATTGTGTCATCAGCATGTAACACATAGCCTAGTCTGTCATCAATGGGTTCTTCTGCAAAGTCACATTGAGAACATTCATGTTGAGAAGAGGCTACAATGTCATTGACTTTAAACAACTCCATAGCCAGATTTGCCACACTGATGCCCATTGTTCCTCTAGGAAAGTCTGTAGGATTCATGTTATGCAGTGTAGTTCTAAGGTGATCTCTTAGCTGTTCAAATGCCACATTTTGGTGCAACACCTGTGGAAAACCATGAGACAATGTGCTCAAATGATCATTCATGCTTCTGAATACTGTGGACCACTCTGCATGATTGTCCTTCCACAGATTGAACAGAATCACCAACAATGAGTCATATGCACAGCTGTAGTCATTGCTATCCCAGATTAGTCCAGTTGGAGAGTTAATAACCTGTTGCTTGCTTGTGGATCCTTTGTTGACATTGTCTTTGGTGATCCGAGGCCTTTTAGCTACTGGTTCATTGTTGGTGTCAAGTGAATGTTTGTGGGTTGAACCAATAGCAACTGAGCCTTTTGCTGGAACAAATGAAGTTGCAATTACAGCTGCTTTCTGTTTTCCTTTGCCTTTTTCAACCAATTGCCATGGGCTATCAGGGATTGTATGAGCCAATATTAGTGGATCAGTTGGTGACCATTTAATAGCATTGTCAGTTTTGGCAGGAACATAGTGAATTCCCTTCCATTGCTGAAAGTTTCGAAGCATAACAGAGCGTGTACCAGCATCAATGTGGACAGGTAAAGTACCCTCATATCTAATCCTGGTAATCTCATCCAGCAATTCCAGTTCTCTAAATTCTTGTCTCAGATATCCAGAACAACCTCTAGTGATTACTTTAGTGTCAAAGCCCTGAATTATTACAGTTCCAGCCGCAGAGGCACTTCTAGACAATGAAGAATAATATGACATGTGGTTGAAGCAACTGTTTAAATGCACAACATTGAATGGACGTGTTTTTCCTTGAGCAGCATGAGCAGTCATTGCAAAGTTAGGTAGCACCCAGACTTGTTGTCTCTCAATGGATTCCTTCAGGTCACTGGGAAATACACACTGAATGGTCTTGGTGTTTTTTACAATGGGCACTACATTGTCAGGCAGTCCTGGAATCTGCACCAGCTTTGGAGGTTTGTCCAGTTCAACAAATAAAGTGTCAAGTACTCTTTTGCCATGACTTGCTTTCATTGACTGCCAGCCTACAACAAATCCTTCTTGTCCTTTTGTAATGCAGAGTTCAGTGGCATCATTATGGCGAAGCATCACAGGCATACCCATACACAATGAGAGCTTTCCAGCAAAGTTATCAGTTGCAGCATATCGCACTTTCCATATCTTCCTTTATGTGTCAGAGTCTATGTTACTGGATTGATGTATTGCTTTAGATTTTGACTTTGACTTGTTTCTCACACAATCCTTGTCTTTTCCCCACTTGTCAATGGAATAGAAGTTGGTCAAGTTCTGGTGGGTGTCAGAAGCAAATCTTTCACATCCAAGAAGATTGATCTGATCCTTTTGTGAGTGAATGCCACATATGATGGGAACATTTCTAAAATTCTTAGAGGCAACATTGGGCTGGTCTGGACGTTTGCCTGCAATTCTGGTCCTCAAAAACTGAATATCCTGTGCAGTACATTTGCCATAGCGCATGTTGACAAGGGCAGTTCTGAACAAAGCATCTTCAGCTGTCTGAGTCCTCTGTCTCATGTTTTCTCTTAGAATCACAACTGTGGTGACTTGATGCCAGAGTGCTTTTCCAATGGCAGTTTCCTGAGAGTGTGTGGTCAAGGCTGATGTGATCTGGGTGCCAACTGTTCCACTGTACAATGGTGCACCTCCAACTGGCGGTAACTGTGCAAAGTCTCCAACAAATATTATGTTGATTCCACCAAATGGGATGTCATGTATAATTCAAAGCTTTGGCAAGTCTGGCACTAATTTTGTAGAGATCATGACAGGACAGCATTGAGACTTCATCAATGAAAATATAGTCAACTCCTTCTAGTCTACCTTTGAGCTGAGCAATGCCCATTGCTTCATTTTTATTTGACATATTTGGATTGATACCTAGAAAGTAGTGATAAGTTGAACCATTGTGTTGAGCAGCAGATGTACCAGTAGGACCAAGAATAACAAATCTGTGAGACTCATGTACATTGTCAAAGAAATTAACAACTGCTTTGATGACTTGTGATTTTCCAGTGCCAGCCATTCCAGCAATATTCATTTTCAACTGCTCACTACTAGAAGATGAAGCATGATTTGCAATAATTTTAAAGGCCCTTCTTTGCTCAATGTTCAAGCTAAATTTTCTATTCGTCTCTTCAATTAGTCGTTGTCACTGTGCATTTTCAGCTCTAAAAGTTTGCATCAAGTATGATTGGTCCACAATCATCACATCATTTTCATTTGGATCAGTATATGTTTTGTGTGAAGTCGACTTTGAGTTTGCAGGAATATGTTGATTGCGATTATCTAGTATTTCTTGTCTCTGTTCTTGAACAAGTTGTTTCCATTGACTACCAGGTTGATTCATTTCAACTTCAAGTGGAGCAGAATTTACTGTAATAGAACCATCTGGACATGGATCAACCCAACCAATATTTCTGACAATGTTTTCAGTGGCATCCATTTGAGCTTTGATCAGTCTACCATGTTGACCAAGTTCAGAATATTTGTTACTGCCATATTCTGCATTATTCTTTTCCTGCTCATAATTGTCATCTCCAAAGTCACCACCATTTTGAATGTTGTCATCATCCAAATATGATATCATGTCTGAAGTCATAAATTGAGGACAAGTACCATCTAACACTGCTCCTTGTCTCAGATGAGCAGAATAGTCATCTCGAGCATCAAGGCATTCATATCTGAGATTAAAGTTGTTCATGATTTCTAATTGTCTAATGGTAAATTCATAATCAGTGAATGCTTCATCCCATGATTCCAGTTCACTTTTCAGGTCATTGCCAGATCTCCATGGTTTGAACAGAGTAAGCATTGTAGTGCAATAGTATTCTCTGTCTCCTCTATCACGTCTGGGCAATGAACCACCAACAAAGTTTGGAACAACAAGCTTCTTTTTTTCACAGAATTCTATGCAGTGTGATTCATATAATGGGTGATCTTCTAGAAAAAGCTTGGTATCTTCTTGTATTAACCCAGTGCTATCAGATTCGGAATCCTCTGAGTCATATTCTATGAGGTTGTTATTATCTGTGATGTTCAGATCATGAAATTTTATGCTCAATCCATTACTGGTATGTATATGAGACTTTGAACATTTTCTGTGAATTGAAGGTTGTGTATCAGTTTCCAAAAAGTCCAATTCATCATCACTGTTCATTTCATCATGAGGTGTTTGGATGTTTCTCTTGACTCTTTCTGCACATTGCACCCATTCATATAAATTCATCTCTTCATAATGAGCTGGTCTATAAATGTAGTCATGCACAGCAGATAGTCCTATAAATTTTCCCTTTTGATTGTGCAGTACAACTTTTTCAGATTCAACTTGCACATCATCATTTGCATCTGGATTCCAAACTTTCTGGACTTCTCTCACATAGTTTCTCCAATAGACAGGGATGAATTTGTGACTGGTATAATGGTCAGGATTGCCAAGCAGATACATTGAAGCCATTGGTCCACCGATTTCAAGTTTTGCAGTTAAAGTATTTATGATCTGGGTGATTAGTTTTCTGGCTTTGTCTTTTCTTTTCATGGATCCTCCAAGCATTTCTGAGTTTCTGTCAAACACACTTCTAATGGTATCAAATATGCTATATGTTTTCAATCCAGGCTTTGTAATGTAGTCAGAAATATATGCTACAATTGCTTTAATTGCAGTACCAGAAAGAAGACTTGTAATATCAGAATTGCAGCGAAGTAGATATGTCACTAGTTGTGTCAACGTATTGATCCATGCTTCACCCTTCTTCATATTCAATGCACCAGTTTTTGGGTCTACTTGTGTTGATTCAAACAAAGGTCTGGGAAATCTAGCTTTGCATTTACCATGTTTGTTCATGCAATTGGGTCTGTCTTTTCTCTGGACTTTCTCATTGTTAGAACTATTTCTGCCACAATTATGAACATTGGAGCGTAAAATCAAATGATCAACAGTGTTTGCAAATATGTCCCACCATGAATTGAGCTGTTTGCAATTGTTACAATCTTTGTTCTTTACATCATGCAAAATTTGACACATAGATGGGGGTGCTTCAGGCAGAGTCTGAGTGGGATCATTACACTCTTCTTGTTGGTTCACTTTAGCTTTGACTTCTTCCATAGTTCCAGTCATAAATTCACCAATATGTACACTTTCCATAGTAGCATGTGCATGTGAAGTGTGAGATGTCCTTGTTGCTCCACTGTACCATAGTATGCCTTGGTGTCACCATAAAAGCCAGAATGCTTTGAACCAACTCCCAAGACATGTTTGATAAAGAGTTCTACCATAAAGTGAAAGAATCCAGCACCAGCCACTGGATTTTCAGCAATAAGTCTGTAGCGCTCATCATACCCTCTAAGTTCAGGGGTGAATGTTTCTTTTGTATCAGCATAATATAAGGAGAGTGGGTGCATGTTATCTGCAGGTGAAAATGTAATAAACCAAGAAGGTGCACCTGCAAAGGACATCAGAGACCAGACTTCATTTCTCATATATTTCTTGTTTGTGATTGATCCTTTAACATGACTGCCTACATGATCAATATCTTTGATTAATTTGCAACATAGCTTCTCTTCATCAGTTTCTGGAGTGACATGTTTACCATCTTCCATTTTTCTAGCAATGTTATTCAACACTCCGAGATCAACATCCATCAATCTTTGTGAAATGTGGTCAAATTTTGCTTTTTCAGCTAATAAATAGCCACCTGTTGTAGAGTCTTTTATTTGCTCATGGTTAAATGCAATCAATGGAAAGTGAGGATCTTTCTGAAACCTCTTGTCATAATACATTAACAAGTGTCTCTTGTGTTTGATTTCAGAAATCTTGCTTTGAATCAGTGAATTGCCAATTCCACCAAGTCCATAGGGAAACAACCATGGCATCATTTGAGGGAACAACTGAGGATTATTGTAGATGGATTGTGGATCACTCTCATGTCCAATTGCCAGGATCTTTTTATTATCCATTAAATGTCTCAAGGCAATGGCTTTGATGGCTTTGATACTTTTGGTAGAGTATTCTTCACCAGTCAAACCATGAACTACAAATGGACACATGCCAATCTCAGTTCCTTCTTCCTCTTCCATGTCATTAACAGCAGTACCTTCTGGGTTTTTGTTGACAAAGGATTGTCTGTATTCTACCACAACTGGTATGTCATTCTCAGGATATTGCTTCAAGTTTTCTTCTGAAATCTCCAAGTCAAAATGGTCACAGTGATTTAGTTTTAACCAGTTCAACGCAGTGGTGACTTTATTTCTAACAAGCAATGGTGTACGCTCAAAATCAGATTTTGTAGGCTTACATGGTCCAGTATAAATAAACGCTAGCACTTCATCCAACTCATCAACAGGTGGGGGTAAAACGTCATAAATCTAGGGAGTTGGATTGGCAAATGTAATGGCATTTGCTCTCATTTTGTGCATTCCTGAAGAAACTCGAACTATGCATCTATTGTGTCTCACTCTAGCAATTAACAGTTGTTCTGCATAAGACAAATTAGTCAATTCATTAGGAATTTGTCCAAGCCATAAACCATTTGCCAGAGACATAGCTGGGCATTTTCCTTTCACCAAAGACTTGTAACACTTCTTGCAAATGCCATGGAGATCTTCAATTATTATAGGGCTATCTGAAGAATCAATTGGATCATCTATTGAGAAGCGCTCTGTTTGAGTGATGCTAGCTTGTTTCAGACAACTTAAATTCAACTCTGTGTAGCTTTGCAATTGACAGACTGGAGTCAATCTTCCACAGACACCACAACCAGATTCAATAAATTTGTTGGGAGAGGTATCACTACAAAATGCAGAAATAATAGTGTGTTGCAATTTTGCTGAAGGGGGAGCAGGAGGAAATTGAATTTATCTCTGTATGTCTGAACAGCAATCTGATTTGTTTGTGCATGCTGCTTAGGGTGGTTCATGGTATGTCTTCTAACTGCATTTAGTGTGTGTTGCAGATGTTTGTCATGATGATCAACTTTGAATTTCATAACAGCTGCAAGGTTCTTTGTTGCATGCTTCTCAGGATGTTCCTGTTGAAATTTTTGCACAGCTGCAAGGTTTTGTGTGGCATGCTTCTCAGGATGTTTCAAATGAAATTTTTGTACAGCTGCAATGTTTTGTGTTGTATGTTTCTCAGGATGTTCCACATGAAATTTCTGGACAGCTGCCAGATTTTGTTTGCTATGTTTCTCTGGATTTTCACTCTGAAATTGCTGTACCGCTGCCAGATTTTGTTTGGCATACTTATCAGGGTATTTATTGTGACATTTCTGCACAGCTGCTAGAATTTGTTGTGCATATTTGTTAGGATGTTGTGCTTTAAATTTATTGACCGCTCTGGTGTTTGAGGTTTTCTTGTGAATTGCAATTGCTTTGTCATCAATAAATTCAAAGATTGATACAAATTCAGGACAGTTGCAGCACACATGATTCTGTATTGCAGTTTGAATTGATACCTGATTCATTTTTGAGTGGACAAGAATGCTATGATGAGCTGCAATCACTTTCAAATTGGCAATGGTCAATTTTGGAATCAACAATTCAAGTGGGTGATTTACAATTACAAGTGACTTTTCCGGTGATGATTCCAGTGAGAGTGCTTCATGTTTTGGCATGTAAGAGTGGAATTTAAATTTAGCTGCATCCATACTTGCATTGTTATTGGTTGAAGCGGGCATTAGTTCATGAAATGAGAATATATTTGCTTTGCCTCCACCAATGCAATCAATGTGAATGTTAGCATTGAAAGGTGTATTTTCAGACTTGAAAATGTCAAATAATTTCGAAGTTTTATTACAAATATAGTGAGCTGACATTTGAAAAGCTAGCAAATGATACAGAAATAAGACAAACCACAGAAATGCTCCATTGGCTAATATAGGTTGTTTGGTTACATGTTTTGAGTAAGCTCTAAAGTCATGTTTTCTGACCATGTTTTGAGCCAGCTGTAACTTGATCCACAAACACTTCTTAATCATTGAAATACTTGTGTGATAATGAACAGCAAAACACTCTGCTACATTTTGCATAATCTTTGAATATAATTGTATCAGTAATTTCACTATCTCCATAAGAAAACTGGTAAAATTAAATAAAGCCTTATATACTTTATGAGCATGGCTCAAATCTTTTTCATCTTTGCAATCAAGTACAAAGTCATTGACTTTAACATGAGTATTTGCAATATCAACCTTGAGAACAAATTCTGCAGTATTTAAGCAACTATTCTTGTCTTTATGAGTAACTGTGGCTGCTTTATAGCTCCAATCACTGGCTTCCCAAATACGGGAGACTAAATTCTCATTCCAATGACTGCTGACCCACTCTGGGGTAGCTAGGGTGTAACCCACTGAACTGCTGACCCAACTTAGGGTAGCCGAGACATCTCTTAATCTGCTAACCCACTCTGGGGTAGCTAGCGTGTAACCCACTGAACTGCTGACCCAACTTAGGGTAGCCGAGACATCTCTTAATCTGCTAACCCACTCTGGAGTAGCCAGGATGGAACGTGCATCCTTACTTGTACTGCTAACCCAATCAGGGATAGCTATAGTATAATCTGCCACAAATTAAAAGAGAAATTCAATATACCAAGACACAATAACAAAACATCGTACCTCCATTTAATTCTTGTGTATTGATTGTGGACCCTAATGCAGATATCATGTCAAAAGACTAAAATAAAGTAAACATGATATATTACCTAGTGGGCATGGAGTAAAACAACTGCAAAGAGCAATGAAAACAAAAAAAAGCAGGAAAAATCTGCTTTTTTTGTCTATAAAAAGAACAGTTACTTGATCAAACAATGCCAAGCAATAGAGGGAACTCACATGGGATGGTGGATGTCCAATTTACACCTAAAAGTAAAGGAGTGACATCCAAAATTAACCAAAAAACAAGACAAATACAATCTAGAAAAGTGAAAAAATGCGACATTTCCACATACTTTGAATGTTGACAGGGAGATTGACTATCAAATGATAGATTATGTCAAAAGATGATAATTTACACTAATAAAAGACATTACCAGTGGTCCAAGAGACAAAACAGAACTAGAAAACAGAAAAAGAATAAAAATCTGAAGAATTTTCCACTTTTTTGTCTATAAAAGGAAAGATTATGTCAGCAATTGACCCTGAATAGTGCAGAAACATAACCTGATTTAGTTGGCATTTTTTCGGAGTCTGAATAAGGAAAACTCAGCTCAAACAAGCAAAAAAGGTGAAAAAAAATGAAATTTGTACTGACTCTGAACATTGACAGGGAGATGGGCTGGAGAATGATAGATTATGTTAATAAACAATAAGATTTACAATTTGAAGACATTACCAGTGATCCAGGAAAGAAAATAGAGCCATATAGAAGAAAAAGCATAAAAATCCGAAGAATTTTCAACTTTTATGTCTATAAAAGGGAATATTATATCAGCATTGGACCCTGAATGGTCAGGGCACATCACCTGATCCAGATCGCTGTTTTTCGGGGTCTGAATTTGAAAAACTGAGCTTAAACAAGCCAAAAAGGTCAAAAAAACTCAGACTTAATGCACCAAATGGAGAAGGTGGTGGTTCAGGTTCAAGAGGCAAAAGCGCAATAAGGTTCAAAGTCTGGGTTCAAATGGTGATCTGACTAATGATTACATAATCATGATTACATAAGAAATTTGACCAAAACCAAAATTGAAATACAAAGTGATCTAACCATATTAGGTTTGTTTATTTGTATTTGTTTGTCATGTGGCCAAGTTGCAACATCACCTATAAATGCCCAGTGATAATATTTATAGAGAATCATATTATTTGTCTTTGTTTACATTTATTTGTATTTGTTTTCTAAAGGTCAAATGAGACTACAAGGACCAAAAAATATGATAAACTATATATTATTATGTTATATAATTATATTTGTAACGTGCAATGAATGTTATGGTGATCAATATCAAATGTAGCAAACTATGTGTAAAATTGCCTTATATGGTTAGACTGGTCACATGTGACTGTCACCACTGTGATCAGCAAAATAATTGGTACATAATATCAAAGATTACTTGATATGGTTAGATCAGTCACATGTGACTGTCACACCTTGCCCGAAATGGTGATCTTAGTCAGCAGTGCAATTTTCAGCTGATTCCGAGAAGAATTGAAGTCAGTATGAATATTTTGAATATAATTGAAAGGTAGTTTGTATTTTCTGAGACAACCCATATCCGGATGCTTATGTAAGCTTGTCCACACATGGCTCCAACTGCATCTTATTTTCCAGTATCAGAAGTATAATCATATCTGTTGCCCAAAAAAAATTTGTCTATAGGCGATCAACTTTATTTATTAATTCATTAATTAATTAATTACGAACCCCCACTGAACCAGGTTTGATAAAGAACGAGTCTTTTAATAAATTAAAAGAACTCGTAACTGATTTCTACCACAATTATGTATATTAGAACGCATAATCAAGTCATCAACTATACTTGAAAATTTATCCCACCACAAATTAAGTTGTGACTTGTTAGAACAATGATCATTACAAACATGATTTGACTTATTGCACATTGGTGGAGGTGTGTCCAGTAATGTCTGAGTAGGATCCTGATAATCCTTAGATTGACTGTTTTCTTCAATTTTGGCTTTTACATCAGCCATGGATCCAGTGAGAAACTCTCCAATATGCACACTCTCAAGATACTCCACCAATCTTTGTTGAAAATCAGAATTTGGATCCATAATTCTGTCTCTGATTTGTTGCGGTGATAATACTCCTTTAAGCCACAAGAGCATATGCATATGCAATGTCAACCGTCCTTGTTGTTCAACTGTTCTATAATATGCTTCTGTATTGCCATATATTCCTGGATGATTTTCTCCAACACCAAGTACATGCTTAATGAATAACTGTGTCATAAAATGAAAAAATCTTGCACCAGCTACTGGATTGTGGGCAATTAATTGATATCTTTCATTATAATCTCTTAGAACAGGATTGAATGTTTCTTTGGTGTCTGCAAAATATAATGAGATTGGATGTTTGTTGTTGGCAGGAGCAAATGTAATAAACCAAGAGGGTGCACCAACAAATGAAATTAAAGACCAAATTTCATTGCGCATATATTTTTTGCTGGTGACAGATCCTTTTACACCACCTCCAACATGATCAATATCATTAATGAGTTTAAAACACAATTTTTCCTCATCTGTTTCTGGTATTACTTTATCACCATTTTCCATTCTTTTAGAAATGTCTGCTAGTGTATGAATGTTGACATCTAACAACCTGTTAGAAATCTCCTGGAATTTTGACTTTTCTGCTAATAAATATCCTGCTGTAGTGCATTGTTTTATCTGTTCATGATTGAATGCAATCAATGGAAAATATGGATCTTTTTGAAATCTTTTGCCATGATACATAAGCAAATGTCTTTTGTGTCTAATATCTGATAATCCTCCCTGCTGATAGGCATTGCCAATTCCACCAAGCCCATATGGAAACAACCAGGGCACCATTTGAGGAAATAACTGTGGATTACCATAAATAGATTCGGGATGTGCTGCATGACCTATGGCTAGAACTTTTTCATTTGAAGTCAAATGCTTTAATGCAATGGCCTTGAGCGCTTTGGCACTTTTGTTGGAATATTCTTCACCTGTCAAACCATGAACAACAAATGGACATTTGCCTGATTCAACACCATCTTCTTCTTCAATGTCATTGATAGCTGTCGACTCTGGATTTTTATTTGTAAATGATTGATGATAATCTACGACAACTGGAGGACCATTTTCTGGATACTGATCAAGATTTCTTTGTGATATCTCCAGATCATAATAATCGCAATGATTCAACTTCAACCATTCCAATGCAGCTTTAACCTTGTTTCTTCTTACAAGAAGAGGTGTTCTCTCAAAGTCTGATTTAGTGGGCTTACATGGCCCTGTATAAATAAATGCCAGAACTTCATCCAAGTCTTCAATGGGTGGATACACTTTAGGAATAGGATTAGCAAAGGTGATTGCATTCGCTCTCATTTTATGCATTCCTGAAGATACTCTTACAATACAACGATTGTGTCGCACTCTTGCAACCAGCAACTGTTCTGCAAATGATAAATCTGTCAACTGTACTGGAACATCTCCTAACCATTTTCCATTGGCTAATGACAACAGAGGAATCTTATTTTTTGTCAAAGATTTATGGCAACTTGTGCACATACTGTGCAGCTGTTTAATTAAGACAGGGCCATCCAAGCCTTTAATAGGATCTTCAGCAGTCAATCGCTCTTTTTGTGTCACACCTGGGTTTATCAATATTTTCAAGTCTATGTTGACATTCGAGAGTTTTAATAAATATTTAATTGGAGTCAATTGACCACATATAGCACATCCTGATTCTGATACCTGATCAGGTGACATATCTTGACATGCGTTAGCTATAATTGTATGTTGTAGAGCAGCTGTGAGAGGTAGAGGTGGAAACATGTTTTTATTTTTATTTTTATATTTTTGTTCTGACTTTGCATGATTTAATTTATATTCTACACCTTTTGTTTGTTGATATCTTGTTACTGATTGCAAATTTTTTACTTTGTATTCTATATTTTGGCTTTGATATCGTTTCACTGCTCTTGCATTAGATGCCTTTGATTCCTTATTTAAAACTTCAATATCTATGACATCAAATACAGATAGATATTGAGCACAATTCACACATATATGGCTCTTGATTGAAGTTTGAATATCTGTCTTATGAGATCTAGCATATGTGACAATATTATGAGCTCCTGCAATGGACTTTAGTTGCTCTGTTGTCAATTGTGGTAATAACACATTCCATGGGACAAAACATGTTAATGTATTTAACATATCACTTCTTGTATCTGATTGTTTTATATATTCTCTGAATTTGAATTTCACATTAGTAGGATATCTTATGGAATTTGATAAATAAGGAGACAGCTCATTAAATATGAACAACTTTGATCCACCACCAACAATATTATGCATATTTGTATTGTTCTCCTTGGTATCATCATTAGAGCAATATTTATTATCTGACACAGATTCATGTTTTAAAGCAGTGGCACATATGAAATTAAGACCCATAAAATATTGTGAATAATATACCAGAAATACTTGAAAGATAAAAATTAAACTATATATCATTAATGTTTGATATTTTTGTATATATACTGCATAGTCATGTGCAGCATACATGTTTTGTAGCAGCTTTGGATGTATTCTTTGACACTTCCTGAGAAGTATTTCATATACAAATACTAAGTTATGCATGGATGCATTGACATATAAAAGAAGTCGTACATAGAATTCAATAATAAACGGTAGTTCTTTGTGGGGCTTTGAAATCCAATGGTGTGAACCAAGGTGATCTATGTTGGGAAGACATTGTACAGTTTCTTCTGTTATATGTGAGATGATATGAGAAGAATGGTGTTCTCCACTATTGTTTAATACTCTCTTTTGGGACACATGATGAGCAAAATAATCACATATTGTCTGTGTCCTTGAAATCAATTTCTGTAGTGCATCAATAGAATGATAGAAAAACACCATATCCTGGAGTGCATCAGGTTGATAATCTAGTAGCCTGTGTTGGAACACATGAGCAAGATGATAAGGAGATATTTGTGTCCTTGAATGCAGGTTCTGCAGTGCATAAACAGAATGATAAAAAAGCACCATATCCTGGGGTGTATGAGAACAGTAATATAATGCCCAGTCTTGGGACAGATTAATAAGACAATAAGACGATATTTGTGTCCTATCCTGGGGTGTATCAGGACGATAATATAACACCCAATCTTGGGTCAGATGAATAAGATGATCAGAAGATATTTGTGTTCTATCCTGGGGTGTGTCAGGATGATATAACACCCAGTCTTGGGACAGATGAACAAGACGATAAGATGATATTTGTGTCCTTAAACTCAAGTTCTGTGGTGCATAAACAGAATGGTAATCAAGCACCATATCCTGGGGTGTGTCAGGACGATAGTATAACACCCTGTCTTGGGACACAGCAAGACAATAAATAGATATTGGTGTCCTGTCCTGGGGTGCATCAGGACGATAGTATAACACCCTGTCTTGGGACACAGCAAGACGATAAAATATTGATGTCCTATCCTGGGGTGTATCAGGACGATAATATAACACCCTGTCATGGGACACATGAGCAAGACAATAAAAAGATATTTGTGTCCTGAAACTCAACCTCTCCGGTGCATAAACCGAACGATAAGCAAACACCACATCCTGGGGTGTGTCAGGATGATAATGTAACACCGAGCTGTGTACCATGTAAACAAGGCCACCAGAGATCTCTGGTACTTTAATCAATGGTCAGATAAACCAACCTGTCTTTGTGAAGAAATTACATACGCAATGATGCATTGGCATTGGCATCAGCCTGTCATGCAACACAAGTTAAATGAATGGTCAGAATGTGTCACTGACAACAAGGAAGGAACTGTAAAACAGACATGAGGACCAGAGGGAATGGGGAACAGCAGGAGCAGTAGAAACACAATGCAGTAGAATAGCATGTTATATGATGATGTGTCACAAGCGTAGCATTTAGATTTCACACATAAATTTGGAAATTGACTACATAATATTTAATTTCTATTTAATAATTAAATATAAGGAAATATACTAGTCAAACAATGAAGAGCCTGACACCCCCAACTTCGCGTTTTCAACAGAAACATGGTATGGGGATGTAGATGACCCAGGGGTGTGGGCCGGGGTGTCCTGGTGGATGAAAACGGGGGGGGGGGTGGTTGGGCAGACGCCGGAATGCGAGGGCCTGAGACCCCCCGACCCCTCATATTTAACTCGAAAGAGGTGCGGGGGGTGTACACAAGGGGGGATCAGAAACCGGACGGGGTGAGGCATCCCGGGGGATGAAAAAATTGGGGGGGGGTTGCTGGTTGGGCAGACAGGCACATTGCGAGGGCCGGAGACCCCCCTGACCCCTCGTTTTCGACGCGAATGAGGTGCGGGGGGTGTAGCCTAGCCGGGGGTAGTCGAAAAAGTCGAGGGACGGGCTGTCCCGGGCGATGAAAAAGGGGGTGTTGCTAGTTGGGCAAACAGGCGGAATGCGAGGGACTGAGACCCCCCGAACCCCCGTTTTCAACGCGAACGAGGCCCGGGGGGTGCACACTAGCTGGGGGTGATTGAAAACCGGACGGGATGGGGTGTCTCGGTGGATGAAAAAAGGGGGTTGGCGGTGGTTAGGCAGACAGCTGGAACGCGCGGTCTTGAGACCCCCCGGTCGCTCGTTTTCAACGCGAACAAGCTGCGGGGGGTGTAGACTGGCCGGGGATGGTCGAAAACGGGACGGGAAGGGCCGTCCTGGTTGTTGAAAAAAGGGGATGGTGGTGGTTGGGCACACAGCCGGATCGTGCGGTCTTGAGACCCCCCGGTCGCTCGTTTTCAACGCGAACAAGCTGCGGGGGGTGTAGACTGGCCGGGGCTGGTTGAAAACGCGGCGGGGTGGGGCACCCTGGTGGTTGAAAAACGGGGATGGTGGTGGTTGGGCACACAATCGGATCGCGCGGTCTTGAGACCCGGTCCCTCGTTTTCGACGCGAACGAGGTGCGGGGGGTCTAGACTGGCCGGGGATCGTCAAAAACGGGACTGGTCCGGGTGTCCTGGTGGTAGAAAAAGGGAGGGTGGTGGTGGTGGTGGGGCAGACAGCCAGAACGCGAGATCTTGAGCCCTCTCGCTCGCTCATTTTCAATGGCAACGGAGCGCGGGGGGTGTATACTGGCTGGGGGTGGTCAAAAACGGGGCGGGACAGGGTGTTCTGGCGGATGAAAATGGGGGGTGGTGCTGGTTGCGCAGACAGCAGGAACGCGAGGTTTTGAGACCCCCCGGTCGCTCGTTTTCAACGCGAACGAGGTCCGGGGGGTGTGGACTGGCCGGGGGTGTTCAAAAATGGGGCGGGATGGGCCGTGCTGGTGGTTGAAAGAGTGGTTGGTGGTTGGGGAGTCAGCTGGATCGCGAGAACCTGCGCCTTGTTGTCACACAAATGAGATGTTGACGGTGAACACAACGTTAGTAGACCATAAAATTCAAAGAGAATACATACCTATTTGTTCACCTGCACGATCGTGGGGGTTAGCAAAATCGCCTCGGGCATTGAGGCGATCTCCTGCTAGTCACTTTCTGCTACAAATATGGACTTATGCATTTATATAATTATTATATTCAAATTATTATTATTATTATATTATTTATAACCGTGCGAACTTTATTTGACTGACTACCAAAAAATCAGTGAACTATGGAGTGAACTGCAGCATTAAAGAAGCTTTTGAGTTTTACACTCCATGGATGCATCACAGAAGTTGTGAAGAGAATTTGCATAGATAGATGCCACATTTGGTAATGCAGACTGACTACCAAAAAATTGCCTGCGCCATCGAGGCCACTCTTCAGATTGCTAAGCAGTTATCAATTTATTCTTATTTAATTTCATTAAATTAATTGATTAAATGGCCAAATTATTACAGTATGGCTACAATGAGGGCAATAGAGGACAGTAATGAGAGGTGGTGGTGAGATGTGAATGATAAGTCAGTCAATGAAGTTCCAAGGAAGGATTGGAGAGGGGGAATGAGCAGAAGGGAGAGAGAAGGGGCAGAATGCGTGGGGGCAGCACTGCCGCAGCAGTGGGGAGGGTCACAAATTGGTGCAGGGACTATAGGGGCACTGAAAGGACGCTGGGAGGGTGCTGACAGGGAGTTGGATGGCTGGGAGAAGCAGGTGACACCTGAGTACCCATGGCCAATTCAGATCCAGGACAGCTAATAAAACAGAAAACTCACCTAGTATAGCAGGAGGTGGGTGCACCACATCCCCTGCTGCCCTCAGAAACCCTCCATGGCACTCCAAAGCAGCCAGAATGTGCCCCTGTTGCTGGGGTTGCTGGTGACACTATTGCTAGACATCGGTGACCTTTTTGGAGGCCAAAAAGTTTCCTGGAGAGAGTTAGGGGACAGTAGAGGAGGATGGGAAAGTTGTAGGGCAGTAGGGACAGCAGGGAGCTGGCAGTGCTGTCCGAAGTTGAGGGAGATGAGGCCGTTGAGCCACAGAAGGTTTTGGATTCACCTGAGATCGAATGCTCTCACTTTGGATTCTGAACTCCGCTCAAATTTCAGCCACAACTCCGGACCACCCTCACTTGTTTGCATTCTAGAGACTCAGATATTATGTTCCCCAGGTGCATTATGTGGACAAAAGTATAACATACATGCTATAGAATATGGCTAGAAATTACCACATTTTTCATTGCAGTATTACACTAGTTATTGAATCTATACTCATTTTCCTTGCACAAAATAGCTCACAGGTAGTCCAAATTATGCCATATCCACTCCATAATTTTTTTCCAGCAGGACAGTGTCCATCACATACTCCTTGTCTATTTTCATGAGAATCCATAATGTGTGAAAGTTAATAAAGGCTCTGAATTCCGAAATGAAACCAGTTAAAATGGATTTTGAACTCAGTTACTATATTTGGACACATTTTTCCCTCAGTCCCTGAGATGAATGAATCACCTCAATGGCTGAAAACCAGGTTTATAAGAACGAGTTTTCCATAAATGGAAGAACTCGTAACTTGAATATGGAGTCGGAACCCACCATTTCCTCCAAAGTAAAAGTCCTCCCATACCCCTCCGAGTTGACCGCAGTATATCCAATTTTTGAGACTGGTACAGCTTCGACATCGAGGTCAAGATCGGCAGTGACTTTATTGACCTCATTGATATGTTTCTTTGTAGGGGAAGGACGGACGTTTCATTTGGCGTTTTTGTTTACTTTGTTGTTTCCGATGTTCCTTTACAGATTTTGGAAGTGGTTTACGAGAAATAGGGGTGGTCGTGGATGACGCAGGAGCCTGATGTTCATCGGAGCTGATATCCACATTGGAATCGTGGTCAGACGGTGCAAGGGCATGGGGTTGGTCCACCGGATATGGATTGGAATGGATAGTCCTCTGTGTCATCCTCCTGGTTGCTGATTTCTGATTGTACTGCTTTGCCCAACAATTGTTCAAAATTGAATGAATTATCAGTGGAGATGGCCTGAGTCTGACAGATTAGATTCAATAACTGGCTATCCAGACTCTCTAGCTGAGAGGTATATTGTTTACCATAGAATGGGTTTGCATGGCTTTGGTATAGCGGTGTGACTTGAACAGCAAAAAACTTTTTTACAGGTCACGTGATGGGCCAACATGTTATTTAATGAAAAAAAAAGACTTCAACAAATATTATATGAACTCTACCCTAAAGGTGAAGGGTGGAAGGGGTTACAACTCCCGTGGCCCCGATGACCACCCTCTGTGATATCCTCAACCAATCTTCAATCATTTTGAGAGGGTGGAGGTAAACCGCGCACAGACTGCGTGATCACAACCCCCACAGCCCAGACGGCCATCCCCCCAAGTCACGATTTAGTACATGCTAGTCTCAGCAGAGGTCCGGAACAGCCCATGCTCAGGCTATCCATGGGTCCAGAGTGACTGCTTGTTAGACCATGTAGCTGGGTAGCTCACTTTCGGCCATCCCCCCAAGTCACGATTTAGTACATGCTAGTCTCAGCGGAGGTCCGGAACAGCCCATGCTCAGGCTATCCATGGGTCCAGAGTGACTGCTTGTTAGGCCATGTAGCTGGGTAGCTCACTTTCTGCTGATGCATCTCAGTGGAAATCCGACGAAGTCCCGGTCTCGAGTCATCGAAGGATCCCGAGAGACGACCAGCAGGGGCACGACCAGCAGGGGCACGGATACACATTATGAGAGGGTGGGAGTGAATCATGCACAGACTGCACGATCACAACTCCCGTGGCCCCGATGACCACCCTCCGTGATATCCTCAACCAATCTTCAATCATTTTGAGAGGGTGGAGGTAAACTGCGCACAGACTGTGTGATCACAACCCCCACGGCCCAGATGGCCACCCTCTGTGACATCTGCCATAAATAACGTCCGGGACTGGAGGAGGGCCGTGCACAGACTGCACGACCACGCCCTCCGTGGCCCAGTCGGCCATCCCCTCAGTTGGTTTTGGAAGGGTGGAAGCGGATTGTGCACAGACTGCACAATCACGTCTTCCATGGCCCAGACGGCCATCCTTCCAGGCTACACAACTAGGAATAATAATGACTATAATGAAGCTACAAGAAAAGTACAAGTACTGACCTTTACTAAAGAGCTAAACGGTGACAACCGCAAAACGCGTCAACGCGTCAAACAATGATTAGTAATACTTTCCCACCGTTCAAAAAAAAAACATTTCACTTTACTGTCAGTGCTCCACTGGCGTGGGTTATCAAATTTTGTAGTGAGCTAGGGAAACCATGAAACTAATGAGTCTAAGGAATATATGTCTTGTGAAGGTTGAACATTGAAACATTGAAACGTTGAAGAGAGGGCAAAGCAAGCGCGTTTAATAATGATGACTCAGACTTTCCCACAGTTCAAACGACCGAATTTAGCAAGAGTTTGGGGCATGGCATTTGATACGGAAATTAATGGTCGCCGTGATGGGTTATGGCGGCAAGCGGCGTATGTTGTGGGGGGGGGGCCAAAGTCGCCAGTTTAAAAAATATTTATGTGGTGTAGAATAATTTGGTATACTTCGTTGTCCTTTTATTATAAATTGTCTTTTCATCAGTAATAATAGTATGCTCATATCATTTGCAAATGCCTATAAATGGAATTAATTATTATATCTAAAAATATTTTACACTTGTGACTTTTCACGGGGAAGGAATGCCGGTACAATACTAATGATTTCACATTGATATAAACCTTTTACCACATTGAGTTTGGACTTAGTGATATTTCTGTTCAACAATGCCCCGCACGAAACAAACCGCAAAGAACTCCACTGGTGGTGTTGTTCCCCGAAAATCTGACAAAACTGAGAAAACTGCACCGGCTTCCATTCCAGCAGTCCGTCTCGTTGTGTCCTCTGACTCTGCGACTCCGTTGCCCCCCCCAACCTCGGATGGCAAGAACGACGTCTGTGCTTACCTTTTAAAACGTTTTTCACCTGTAACTGACCTTCTCACAGTTTTGCTACATCTGCCTGAACGGTGGACTGCTCATGGTCTGTGAGTACTGTCCACAGTCAGTCTGCGAATCATGTGTGGACATCCATGCCAATCCGGCTGTGATACCTTCCATCTTCGTCTGCCCATCATGCCATGAATCGAATTTTACAGGCCGTCATTGTGAGCCCTACCATGTGAGTATATTACTTATTTAATCATAACCAAGACTAATGAACGACTTAGGCCCTCTACGTCTTGAATGGTCCTGCGTACGTCAACAACTCCCTCGATCCCACCGCTCATATCCCTGCGATCGCGTCTCCCGTCCAAATCACCAGCGGATTTCAAATGCACGCCTACTCCCAGGTGTCCCATGACACCCTTTTGATCGTGCACTTTGTGCTCTCTGGGACATCTAACGCTGGTGCCCCTGCTACTGTCCTCGCATCCTACATGTCAGGATTTCTTGCCGAGTCTGCTCTCCGGTTTGCTGAGGTGGAATTCGATCTTGCCAATGATTCAAATGTGGAACTGCATGCAAAGCGGGTTGCCGAAATTTGCAGCCAATACCAGTATGTTTATTTGTACTGCATACTTTGCTCCATTTACTTATCATAATTAGACACTGCTCCTCTCAGATTGTAATTTTCATAACCACGCATTCACATGATGAAACTGGGGATTTATTTATCGGTCCGAAATTGTGTACTTCTGTGACGGAGGTGAGCTTTCTTTGTCGTGGCATCCTTATTCTAATTGCCTGTATCAAATATCAGTTTTTTGACCTCCTGATCCCGCGAAGGGTTGCAAACTTTCTTCGGGAGAGGGATGTGACCCTTTGGGTCATGTCGTGTGGTGCCCTGGTCAAGATGCCTCGAAGCTACCAGGACTTGGCTGGGGTGATGGAGCAGTAAGTTTTTTGTCTTTTGTTTTTCTCAACTGAGTTGCTCGCTTTGTCCTAAGTTTTAAATTCAACAATTTGGTTGCATTTACGGCAACTAAGTTTCAACCCATTCTCACTATGAACTTCACCCTCAGCATGGCACAAAGAAACCTCGTCGAACGATTTCCATTCGATCTTGCCATCCGGGACACTGTCCCCACCGTTTTTTCAATCGGTCGCCACACAGACATAGTGTACGTCCAATTTTCTAACGACAGCATCAAGGGCACTCGTTACACTTGGTGCCACCCCCAAATCCGCCCATGGGGACAAGAGGTCCCCCCCCAATGCTCCGGTTGTGGCCGAATTCGAACATGGTCGTTTTCTCGAAAACGGTCGGACATAGTGGTAACCTGCAGTAGGTGTAAACATCAGTTGACTTTCAGTCAGTTAGGTGGTGAACTTCACTGGTTGGGTGGTGAGTTCTTCAGTGGACGGTGGTTAATTCGTGACTGCCCTTTGTAAAAAAAAAAATTGCATCAAATATATGTCCCAGTCCCCTGTTTGCTCTTTGTAATGTATCCAAGCAAGTAAATCACCCAGTGACTCATGTAGGTCAACTTGTCAAGCTGCAGCTCAAAACAACTTGTTGAAGTTATTACTCAAAACGTACAATTAAGTACAATTAATAATTCATTATGTAATAAGGTTGAAAAACCTTTTTTCTCAACTCGAACTACATCCCTATGACATTTAAAAGCTTTATCCTACTGCTACTTGTGTTGCTGACCATTCTATTACAATTGAATCACCCACAGGTCCTATTTATATTGGGATTCAACATATTTCCATTACTAATTTGATTTATGTCAGCGGTTGTCTGCCGAAGCTCACATCGATGGAAAAACCAGTAAAAATGTTTATGGAGTTAGCCAATTGCTTTGGGAGGGATTCAGTCAGTAAATCTAACTACCTCTAGATCTACTGAATGTACTAAGTACTTCACCGTGTTTAGCAGATTGGTTTAATATTACTTGCCAGACACTTTTCCCCCTGCCCAGACAGTTGGGCGTGTTGTTTTCTCTGCCCAGACAGTTGGGCATGTTGTATTTGTTGCCCAGACAGTTGGGTGTGTTGTTTTCTCTGCCCAGACAGTTGGGCGTGTCGTTTTCACAGCCCAGACAGTTGGGTGGGTCGTTTTCTCTGTTCAAACAGTTGAATGCATCATTATCCCTGTCTGGTCAATGCAAAGCAATGATAGGTTCTTTGTTATCTCAGTCAGGGTATTTTATGTCAACTATACTATTCTTGCAGTATACTATATTATGGTTTGGTATAGGGACCATAGCCTGGCATTTTGCTACTTGGATATTATTGCTGAGCAAAGCAGCAAAGCCATTTGACTTCCATGATATAGCCATATCATCTCGAAATATTGATAACGACAATCATATATCTAGGACATATGTGGGTGGTGGCAAAAAACCTGTTTTTACCATATCAGAACTTGGATTAAAATCTTTTCCACTTCATCAAGGAAAAACAGGACGTTATACATTTAAATCATATATATCTAAGCAGGATATGACTCTTCAGAATTTTTCTAATGATTTTCTTATGGTATTGGACATTTCACTAGCAATTTTAGTTGACAAATTAACCATTGCAAATCTTAAATTCATTGCTGTGTGTCATTCCATTTATTTGCCAGCAAAAATGAAACATGCAGGCAGAAATTCAAACTGAAATTGTAAATCACAAGTGCATTGACTGTTCTTCTTATGTTTCAGTATTTGAGTTTACAGATGAGCTAGAGATACTGGCGAAAAAGAGTACAGCTAACATTGAAGCTGTAAAACGATCACACAATAAAACCATTGACAAATATTACCAGGAGAATCTTTTCGCTGTTCAAAAATACAATAAAAATAATGTTGTGAAGCATCAGCAACAAAATCTTGCAGCTGTTCAAAGACATAACTTGGAACATCCTGAGAAGCATCACCGAAAAAATATTGCAGCTGTTCAAAGATACAACTTGGAAAACCCAGAAAAACATCAGCAACAAAATAATGCAGCTGTTCAAAGATTTATTGGAACATCCTGAACAACATCAGCAACAAAATATTGCAGCTGTAAACAGATATAAATCAGAACATCCACATAAATACCAGCAACAGAATCTTGTAGCAGTTCAAAAATATTGCTTGGAACATCCAGAGAGATGTCAACAACAAAACCTCACCGCTGTTCAAAGATATTCATCCGATGATTCAGAGAAATATATACTTTTTAATCAAAAAGCAGTTCAAAATTTTCGTCACAATAATCCTGACAAATACAAACAGCAAAATCAAATTGCAGCACAGTCCTACAGAGACAAAGAAGAATTTCCTCCTTTACCTCCATCTCAATCCTTGCAACACACTATTATATCAAACTTTTGTAGAGAAAGTAGTCCAAATGAATTTACAGAAGCAGGTTGTGCAGTTTGTGGACGATTAACAACTGTTCAAAATTTATCACAATTATCCTCACTTGATTTAGATTTAACTTTGTTAATACAACCTTCTGCTATACAACAAGAACATTTTTCAGTTGAAAATCCAATGCAAGACATTGATAAACCCATTTTAATTGATAGTTTAGATAATATATGCAATTCATGTCAAAAGTCATTGAAGAATGGAAAACAACCTCTTCATGCACTTGCAAGTGGTCTGTGGATTGGTGATGTGCCAGCAGCTTTACAAAACCTATCATATGCTGAACAGTTGATGATTGCAAGGGTTAGACACAATAGATGCATTGTCAGAGTCTCTTCAGGCATGCACAAGATGAGAGCCAATGTAATTACATTTGCAAATCCAGTTCCCAAACTATATGATATTTTGCCACCTCCCGCTGATGAATTAGATGAAGTTCTGGCCTTTATTTACACTGGTCCATGTAAACCCACCAAGTCTGACTTTGAAAGAACACCTCTGCTTGTCAGGAGAAACAAAGTAGCAATTGCTTTGAATTGGCTAAAGTTAAACCACTGTGATTACTTGGACTTGGAAATATCACAAGAGAATTTAAATCAATATCCTGAAAATGATATACCAGTGGTTGTTGATTATCGTCAGTCATTCACCAACAAAAGTCCAGAATCAACTGCAGTCCATGATATGGAAACTGAAGAAGGAACAGAGACTGGCAAATGTCCATTTGTTGTTCATGGCTTGACTTGACTGGTGAGGAATATTCAACCAAGAGTGTCAAAGCATTAAAGGCCATTGCTTTGAAACATTTGAAGAGCAACTGCATGGTGCTTGCTATCGGACATGACAAAGATCCACAGTCAATCTATGGCAACCCACAGTTATTTCCACAAATGATGCCTTGGCTGTTTCCATATGGACTTGGTGGTATTGGAAATAATATAAAGCAAGGATCTCTGTCTGATATTGCACATAAAAGACATTTGTTAATGTACTATGACAAGCGTTTTCAGAGAGACCCACACTTTCCATTGATTGCATTTAATCATGAACAAATCAAACAGGCAACTACGGGAGGCTATTTATTGGCTGAGAAAGCAAAGTTTGATCAGATATCTCAGAGACTAATGGATCTTGATGTTGGTGTTCTTAATTACATATCCAGAAAGATGGAAGAGGGTGAACATGTCAAACCTGACACTGATGAGGAAAAGCTTTGTTTCCAGGTGATCAAGGACATTGACCATGTTGGAAGTCATGTACAAGGATCATTGACAAATAAGAAATATATGAGAAATGAAATCTGGGCACTGATGTCATTCTTTGGGGCCCCATCTTGGTTTATCACCTTTTCACCTGCAGATATCATGCATCCACTATGTTTATATTTTGCTGACACCAAAGAGAAGTTTTCCCCAAACTTGCGAGACTAGGATGAGAGATACAGACTTATTGCCCAAAATCCCATGGCTGGTGCAAGATTCTTTCATTTTATGGCTAAGTTATTTATCAAACATGTGCTCGGAGCTGGATCAAATCACTCTGGAATTTATGGGAATACACATGCATATTATGGTGCTGTTGAACAGCAAGGACGATTAACTCTTCATATGCATATGATGTTATGGCTCAAAGCATGCTTGTTGCCACAAGAGATCAGAGATAGAATCATGGATCCCAACTCAGACTTCCAAAAAAGATTTGTTGAATATCTTGAAAGTGTTCATATTGGTGAATTTATGACTGGCACAATTGATGAAGTAACAGCCAAAGTAAATGCTCAATCCATGAAAAAAAATTACAAAAATCCAACTCAAATCTTGCCTGAAATGCCACCACCTCTGTGTAATGTCAAACACGAAGACATGGATGATCAATCTGAATGCATTGAATGCAAGAATGTTGAGTCATGGTGGAACCGATTCAGAAACACTGTGGATGATTTGATACTTCACTCCAATGTTCATAATTGTGGCAGATACAAGTCTAATGCTGAAAAAGTCAACAGAAAAGACAGACCCACCTGCATGAACAAACATGGGAAATGCAAAGCTGGATTTCCAAGACCATTGTTTGAATCTACTCAAGTTGATCCAAAGACCGGTGCACTGAATGTGAAAAAGGGTGAAGCATGGATCAACACATTAACCCCACTTGTAACATTTCTATTACGTTGCAACACTGATATCACAAGTCTTCTATCTGGCACAGCTATCAAGGCCATTGTGGCATACATATCTGACTATATAACTAAACCAGGGCTGAAAACTTATAGCATATTTGATACTATCAGAAGTGTATTTGACAGAAATTCTGATATGCTTGGTGGGTCAATGCAGAGAAAAGAAAAAGCTAGAAAATTAATAACACAAATTATCAATACATTAACAGCCAAACTGGAAATAGGTGAACCTATGTCAGCTCTATATTTGCTGGGCAATCCTGATCATTACACCAGCCACAAATTTATTCCTGTGTATTGGAAAAATTATGTTAGAGAAGTGTTGAATGCTTGGAAAACAGATGGTGATACAGAAATGTCAAGTGAGCCAGACAGAGTAGTCCTCCGAAATCAGCAAGGCACTTTTGTTGGAACATCAATGGTGCATGATTACATTTACAGACCACAAATGTTTGAGGATGTCAATCTATATGAATGGATTCAATGTGCCAAAAAAGTTAAAATCAAAAGAAAAATAGTTCACGATGAAATTCACAGCGAAGATGAATTACTTTTAGAGCCAGCATTACAAGATCCAGCTAATGCGTGTCTTTTTGGAGCACCAACTACTACTCATTCTGAAACCGATGTTGATTCTGATGATCTCAATATTGATAAGGATAACATATTATTTGATCAAGACAATGATGATTACACAGATGAAACAGACAGTATGCATTCTGACAATGTAGAACACGTATTGTTCCTGCAAGATCATCCACTTTATGAAACACATTGCATCGACTTCCATGAACAATATCATTTGGTTCTAAATTTCATTGGTGGTTCACTTCCCAGACGTGACAGAAGAGATAGAGAATATTATTGCACAACTATGTTGACCTTGTTCAAACCATGGAGATCTGGTCATGACTTGAAATTAGGGAACCAATCTTGGGATGAAGTGTTTGATGCTCATGAATTTACAAAAAAACAAATACAAATCATGGACCATTTCAATTTGAGATATGAATGCAATGATGCCAGTGATGATTTTTCAGCACAACTCAAGAAGGGTGAAATGTTACCAGATGGCACATGCCCATTGTTTATGACTGGAGACATGATATCGCATCTGGATGATGACTACAGTCAAAATGGTGAAGACATAGATTATGCAGCAGATGGTCAAGATGGTCAAGATGAAGAATATCATCTAAACAAATACACTGACCTTGGAAGTCATGGCAGATTGATCAAAGCACAAATGGAATCTACAGAAAATGTTGTTAGAAATGTGGGTTGGTTAGATGCTTGTCCAGAAGGCAATATAGCAGCAAACATAAATCCACTTGATGTGGAAATGCATAAGTCAGCATCTCAATGGAAATCTGCAGTTCAAGACACAAGACAACAAATTCTTGCTAAACGTAAACAGAATATTCCTTCAAACTCACATAAACATGGCAAACAATATTCAGACCCGAATGAAAGTAATGTGATGGTTGTTGATCAGTCATACTTTATGCACAATTTCAAAGCAGAGAATGCACACAGACAGCTGTTGATTGACACTACTGTTCAAACATTTCACTTGAATACAGAACAAGATAGGGCATTTAGAATTATTGCAAATCATGCTTCATCATGTAGTGAACAACTAAAAATGCATATTGGAGGCATGGCTGGTACTGGAAAATCACAAGTGATCAAAGCTGTTGTTGATTTTTTTAAAGCTGCAAATGAGTCTTACAAATTTGTTATCCTTGATCCAACTGGAACATCGGCTGCGTTACAAAATGGTTCCACGTATCATTACTTCTTAGGCATTAATCCGAACTCATCTGGTAAAAATGAAGCCACCAACATTGCTCAGCTGAAGGCCAGATTAGAAGGAGTTGACTACATATTCATTGATGAGGTTTCAATGATATCTTGCCATGACTTGTATAAAATCAGTGCCAAACTTGCTAAAGCAACAAACATTCATGACCTGCCATTTGGTGGGATAAACATGATATTTGCTGGAGACTTTGCACAATTGCCACCTGTTGGAGGATCAGCATTGTATAGTGGAACAGTTGGCACACAAGCACATTCTGGATTAACACCATATGCTCAAGAAACCGCTGTTGGCAAAGCACTTTGGCATCAGGTAACCACTGTTGTTATTCTCAGAGAAAACATGAGACAAAAGACTCAAACTCCCCAAGATGTAAAGTTCAGAACTGCATTGGTCAATATGCGCTATGGAATGTGTACTCCAAATGATATTATATTTTTGAGAAGCAGAATTGCAGGAAAAAGACCTGATCAACCTAATGTTGCCTCAAAGAATTTCAGAAATGTGCCAATCATCTGTGGCATTCACTCTCAAAAGGATCAGATCAATTACGAGTTCTTCCATTTATGGAAGACTCGTTCTTATGAGTCCAGGATATATGGCAGTTCGTCAGTAATTAATTAATTAATTGATTAATTAATGTTTGAAATCAACCATAGAGCCAAATTTTGCATTTCTGACCCATTTTTTTTGGAAAAATTCAGGAATAAACTAGATTTTTGAAATTTCATCCTCAAATATTTTCATGAATATAGGATTTATTTTGAGGTTGTAAAAAATCAAAAACCTCTCCAAAGGAGCAGAAAAAAAATTTGTGTGACGCGGAATTTGATCCAAAAAGGAAATTGTCACAGTCAGTCACGGAGTCTTTCTCAGTATTCCCAGTCTCAAATCTCTACCCGCGGATCATGCCCCACAAGACTGAGTGAGGAGCAGTCATGTAGGACCAAATGGACTGTAAGTACGGCCCCACAAGTGGTCCGATGTGTCCTGTTGAGTTGTACTGACCCCCTCCTCCTCATGCCCCCCCAAACCAGATCTCTACCCCCCAAAGTCGGACAGCCAAACCACTGTAGGATCTGTTAGGAGGGACACACTGGACTGTAAGTACACCCCCAGAAGTGGTCCGATGTCTCCCATTCAACCACACTGACCCCTCCTCCTCCTGCCCCCCCATACACCAGATCTCTACCCCCCGAAGTCGGACGGCCAAATCCTGTAGGGAGCAGT
Source organism: Hygrocybe punicea (assembly GCA_963556145.1). NCBI lineage: Eukaryota > Fungi > Basidiomycota > Agaricomycetes > Agaricales > Hygrophoraceae > Hygrocybe > Hygrocybe punicea. The sequence goes on along the minus strand of OY744472.1, from coordinate 3,356,333 downwards.
TAGGGGGGACCCAATGGAGTGTAGGAATGGCATCAAACATGGTACGATGTTTCCTGTTGAGTCATGGTAACCCCCTCCTCCTCATCCCCCCACATCCCAGATCTCTACCCCCCAAAGTCGGACGGCCAAACCCTTTGGGGACCAGTTAGGGGGGACCCAATGGAGTGTAGGAATGGCATCAAACATGGTACGATGTTTCCCGTTGAGTCATGGTAACCCCCTCCTCCTCATCCCCCCCACATCCCAGATCTCTACCCCCCGATGTCGGACCACCACACCACTTGAGGAGCGGATGGGGGGGACCCAATGGACTGTAAGTACACCCCCAGACATGGTCCGATGTGTCCCATTCAACCACACTGATCCCCTCCTCCTCCTGCCCCCCATACACCAGATCTCTACCCCCCAAAGTCAGACCACCACACCACTTGGGGACCGGTTCGGGGGGACCAAATCAACTGTAAGTACACCCCCACAAGTGGTCCGATGTGTCCCATTGAGTTGTACTGACCCCCTCTTCCTCATGCCCCCCATATACGAGATCTCTATTCCCTGCAGCCGAGAGGTCAGTACTGACATGTAGTTTCATTAGTTTCCTTAGTTTTCCTAGCTGCGTAGCATAGAAGGGTGGCTATCTGAGCCATGGAAGGTGTGATTGTGCAGTCTGTGCATGATTCCCTTTCACCCTTCTGAAATCAATGGAGGGGGATGGCTGTCTGGGCCGTGGAGGGTGTGGTTGTGCAGTCTGTGCATGGCCCTCCTTCAGTCTCCAATATAAGTAGAGGGGGCAATCTGTGCCATGGGAGTTGTAATTGTGCAGTCTGTGCATCATTCACTTTCACCCTCTGGATGTGTGGTGTTGAGGACGGTCTCACTGGACCCTTCGATGACTCGAGACCGGGACTTCATCGGACCTCCCTTGAGACTTGTCTAGAGGGGCAATGAGTAAAATTAAAAATAATGACGGTCTCTCTGGACCCTTCAATGACTCGAGACCGGGACTTTGTTGGACCTCCCTTGAGACTTGTCCAGAAGGACACTCAGTAAAATTAAATAAGGGTGATCTCTCTGAGGACATGACACTATGACTTTGTCAGATGTCCTTTGAGACTTGCTATATTTGCGTAAATAATGTTTTTTCTTATTAAATCAGGACATGCATATATACAACAACTGAGATGGTGAGTACTAGCCAGGTATTGTTAATAGGTGCATTGGAGAAGCATCTTTACCAGAAAACAAGTCGACACATCATACAATGATTACGAGTTCTTCCATTTATGGAAGAATTGTTCTTATCAGTCCAGGATATAGGGCAGTTCTTCAGTAATTAAATAATTTAAATAATTAAATTATTGATTAATGTTTGAAATCAACTATAGAGCCAAATTCTGCCTTCCTAACCTGTTTTTTTTGGAAACAAATCATGAATAAACTAGATTTTTGGAATTGTGTCCTCAAATATTGTCAGGAATATAGGATTTATCTTGAGGTCATAAAAAATAAAAAAAACCGCTCCAATGGATGAGAAAAAAAAATTGTATGACGTGGAATTTGATTGAAAAAGGAAGTTGTCACTTTGTGTGTGTCACAGGAGTCTCAGCTCTCAACTCCCCGACTTCTTCCACAGTGAAGACCCGCTGTCCCAGCGATTTCGACCATGGCTGACATGAATCAACCTCCTGCACCTCGTTTGGGTTGAAAATGAATGGTCGGGGGGCTTTAGGCCCTCACGTTCCGGCTGACTGCGCAACCACCACCACCACCCCATTTTCTACCACCAGGACACCCGCTCACATCTTGTTTTCGACCACCCCCAGCTAGCCTACACTCCCCGCACTCCGTTGAAAGGGTGCACTGTGGTAATGTGAACGGAATCAAATACCAACTCTACCACAGTGCTGTACGAATTCTGAGGGGTTCAATCTCAATCCAAAAGGTTAATAAAAATACTCAGAGGTGCTCTGGATAGTGGCAATGTTGTTTCCGATGTGCGCAATGTGTGGGATGCACGTGGCATGTGCGAAACAGTCAGCGATGTTTTCGGCGTATACGTAGCACTTCATGGAAGGAACGCAATGTTTTAATAGAGCAGCACGGAGCTATCGCATGGACAGTGCAGTAAAGAGGTGATATTATAGACTGGAATCGGGGGTATACAAGACGTCTCTCTAGTATGTAAACTATAGGGGGTATTTATGCGAAGTTGGTTGTTAGGACAATACAGGGTGAAGAAGGCAAGACAAATAGACGGTGTGCGACGGAACTATGGTGCAATAGGGATGAAATGGAACTGAAACAAAAGGTATAGCACCATGCGAAGCAATTTCCAAAATATCTAGAGGATAGGAGCTATAATGTTTGAAATAAGTGAAACATGTCGCATAAAGACTTCCCTGGAACCAGAACGGAATCGGAATGGAATAGGGTGAACAGTACAAGCATGGGTGATGTCGGAGAGGCTCAAAATATGTTTCCGAAGGGGGCCGAAGTGCTCCGAAGAAAATCGCAGTAATGTAAAATTATCGCCCGTATCGCGCGCATATCGCAGTCGCATCGCAATGGAGATACATATAAATCGGGATGTTTCGCAATGAATCGCAGCATGTCCGAGGCTAGAATAGGTCCAATAGAAGGTTTCTGTGCTTAGGGACGTGCGCTGCATATCACCGTTTCCATTGAAAACGAGCGACCAGGGGGTCTCAAGCCCTCAAGCCCAACCACCACCAGACTCCCTTTTTCTACTACCACCCCATTTTCACCCACCAGGATGTCCCTTCCCACCCCGTTTTCGACCACCCCCAGCCAGTACATGCGCCCCGTGACTCATTTCTATAGAAAAGGAGAGGCTGGGGGGTCCAAATCCCTCGTGTTTCTGCCTTCTGCCTCACCAGCCCACCCCCCTTTTTTTGTTCACCAGAACCAGTCCCCCCCACCCCATTTTTGACCAACCCTCGCACCCCATTGCCATAGAAAACGAGAGGCCAGGGGATCCTAATCCCTCGCGTTTCCACCTTCTGCCCCACCAGCCCTCCCCATCTTTTTGACCACCAGGACAGCTCCTGCCCCATTTTCATCCAACCCCGGCCAGTACTAGTCCCCCATGCCACGTTTCCATGGCAAACAAGACAATGGGGGGTCTGGCACCCTCACTGCCATCTTCTGCCCCAACAGTCTCCCCTTACTTTTTTTGACCACCAGGACGACCCACCCCATTTTCGACCATCCTCCGGCCAGCCCCTGCACTTTGTTACCATAGAAAATGAGAGGAAAGGGGTTTCGAAGCCCATGTTTCCACCTTTTGCACCCCCTCCCTCACCTTCTTTGTATCTAGTAAACTGACACCCAAAGTGGTATTATCACATTATGCTGTCAGATGAAGTCCTGTGAAGAAGATTGTAGGGAGAAACTTGTTTAGTTTTTCAAGGGCTAGAAGTGCATATACTGTGTTTTCCTTTATTTTTGTCCTTTGAGCTGTGAGTGCCATGAATTATTAAAAGGCTGTAAATCTTGGCCAAAACAATATCTTGTGGTGGGAAATGACATTGTGGGGAATGACTCTGAATACAAAATGATGAAAGAACTCGTTCATGCCATGCGAAGCACTGGCCCACTAAACAAGTCTACTTGGCTGTGAAAGATTTGCAAAAGACACAAACCAGAAATTAATCAACTTTTATTCCATTGACAGATGGGGAAAGGAAAAGGATGTATCTATCAGAAATAAATCAAAAGGCAAATCAAAAGCACTTCATGAATCTGGTGAGATAGACTTTGATACTCAAAGAGAAATATGGAAGGTGCACCATGGTGGAACAGAAAACTTTGCTGGTAAATTATCCTTGTGTGTTGGAATGCCAGTCATGCTTAGAAACAATGATGCAACTGAACTTTGCATCACCAAGGGACAAGAAGGATTTGTTGTTGGTTGGCAGTCATCAAAAGCTGATCATGGAAAGCGTGTACTGGACACATTGTTTGTTAAGCTTCAAAATCCACCAAAGCTTGTGCAGATTCCTTCACTGCCAGACAATGTTGTTCCAATTGTGAAAAACACCAAGACAGTTCAGTGTGTATTTCCCAGTGATTTAAAAGAGAGAATAGAAGGACAACAGGTTTGGGTTTTGCCAAACTTTGCAATGACTGCACATGCTGCTCAAGGAAAGACAAGACCATCCAATGTTGTGCATTTAAACAGCTGCTTTTCACACATGGCATATTATTCATCATTGTCAAGAAGCGCTACTGCTGCTGGCACTGTAATTATACAAGGATTTGACAACAAGATGATCACCAGAGGATGCTCTGGATATCTCAGACAAGAATTTAGGGAACAAGAACTGCTTGATGACATTACAAGAATGAGATATGAAGGCACATTGCCAGAACATATTGCACAAGATGTCCGGTCATCCATGATTCAAAAGTTTCAACAATGGAAAGGCACTGGATATGTTCCATATAAAACTGATGCAGCTTTGAAGTGGTCAGACAGTGATCCCCTGGTGATTGCTCCTATGGAAGTCAGTCCATGGCACATCATTGAGAAAAACAAGAATAAGCAAGCAACCACGTCAATTTCTACTCCTTTTATCCCTGCAAAAGGATCTGTTCCACTTTTGTCGAGGAAGCATTTGATTGAAACTTGTGAACTGCCAGCAGCTAAGAGACAACGAACAGATATGTCAGCACCTCCAACAGGTTTGATATGGGATGAAAATAATTACAGTTGTGCATACGATTCTATCCTGGTTGTATTGTTTGATCTCTGGAAGGAAAATCATACCGCATGGTCTGAAGTATTCCATGATATGAATGATTATCTGGCTACTTTATCTGATGGCTTCTCAGATATTGAAAGGCAATATGACATTTGTGCAACTCAGAAATGAATTAAGGGCTGTTTTGCATGATGAGCATCCTGAGACATATCTAATGGGACCTGTTGGAATTAGTGTTGCAACTCTAGCCATGGAGCTTTTACACGTAGATACTGCAGTCACATCTTCTCAGCATCAATGTACGAAATATAAATTTGCTGAAAAACCAGTGGATAATCAACTTGGTTATGTTTTACATGGAGAAACTTCAGTTCAAGGGTCTACTATGAATTGGATTGAAACATTGTCTCAACAAACACGTAGAAGGTGTTCTAAGTGTCAATCTGCTATGCAACAAATCTTATTCTACAATAAAGTGCCACCTGTGCTTGTTTTGGAATATCCACTCATGGACATTGAGACCAGTCATACACTTGAGTTTGAGACTGACAAAGGCATCAAGTTATTGAGGTTGAAAGGAATTGTTTATCATGGCCAATATCATTTTACCAGTAGAATCATAAGTGCAGACAAGAAGGTTCGGTTTCATGATGGCATGACTACTGGAAATACTTGTTCATATGATGGTATGCTTGATAAATTATCTGATGCTGATGTTAGACAATGCAGAGACAAGTATCCTGTGCTGGCAATATATGCTTAAAGTCATATGTGGGTGGGTGGGTGGCCAAATTTTTCTCTGAATTTGTATGAGATATGAAATAAAAAGAGGTTGGGCTGAGCAAGTCTACAACAACAACTTTTGCACTAGAATACTGGGTGG